>BJFM01002051.1:0-15092 GCA_016586285.1 Arothron firmamentum | reverse complement strand
GGGGGGGGGGGGGGGGGGATTGGGTTTGCGCAGGGCGGCCCATTCATTCATTGCTCCTCCTTGTCCCGTTCTTCCCCTTGTTAAATGTGCGGGCCGCTCCTCAGGTAAAAGGGATGATTTAAATCAGGGGGTGTGGGGGTGTAGGGGGGAGTGGGGCTGGGCCCGTTCACTTTTGTTCTGCAGGAAAAAGGGGGCTTGTTCTTCGTAGATCAGCCTGCCATTTTAACCGGGGGTTGAGCGAGTGCCGAACGAGACGCCTGTCACGGTAGCAACGGTGTGGGATGGGATCAGAGAGAGGAGGGACACGACTTAGTGCAGCCAGCAGTCCAGGCACAGCCGAGCAGAGAAGAAGCAACTGAGGGGATCACGCATTTTAACAAACACACCTGAAGGATACCGCGGGGATTACAAACCTGGAATAGCCTGACACGGACCGCCTTGTTTGTTCAAAGACAGGACGCTTTTCCGAACAACTCTTGACAGACCTATCCTTCTTCAGAAACTTGTCATTAATCATTTCCACTTGGACGATGGACATTCATCTGCTCCACAATGTGTTCATTTGAGCGTTTTTGAGCATTTCAGTTTGCGTGGGTTTCTCTGAAATCTGCGGATTTGGTTGTCCGATTGTTTGGATTTGCGCATCAGCTGGAAGAGAATTTTCACCATCATCCAACATGCGGACCATCTCATCCAGACTCAGCTATCTGTGAGTGTTTCCTCTCCGGCCCTTTCACATTCTTTTACTCTTAATACTACTCTGCGTTCTCACTTAGCAGTAACCCAATCCTTGTTCTACTTCTTTTTTGTAGGTTTCTACACTTGTTTGCGTTTTGCTACTATGCTCAGGTATGTCACTGCTTTTTTCTCCTTTATATTTTTTACTTGAAATGTTTATATTTCCTTTTAAACGCATTTTATACTTTTAAAAATGGATGCAAAGTGATGGGGAAAAAATAGTGTTCCGGTGTGGGACTTCGCTCACAGAGCGGCCTGCTGGCAGGTTGCCGGTGAGCACACCGGCCCTGGCACCGGACGCGCGAGCACAGACGCGGCGCAGGGGAACGCTGAGAGTTTCGGTCGGGGTTTAAGGAAACCATGGCCAATGTTTCCAACAGCTTAGTTTTTACACCACAAAGTTAATGGCTTTACAACGATTTCGATTCAGTGAAAAGACCTTTCCGGCGTGCGCTCTCCTTTACGCACACCGTGCGTATTTGGGGGATCTTTTGATCACTTGGCGTCAGTTCTCAATCGGTGCTCGCTGCAATTTTCATTTGGCGTCAACAATCTGTTGTTGCGTCAGGCAGTCTTTCTCCGTGTTTTTAAGTTTTAAAAAAAAAAGTAAAAAAAAAATACATTTGTTACAAGATGCCACAAAATTGGATTCGGAATCGAAACTGGGCCCTATAATAACATTCGATAAATACTCTAAATTAATAATTAAACAACTGTACACGTACTGATGAGTGTGGTGACGTCTAATTTCTGACAGGTAACCAATCAGTCCCCGCCTAATTTCACGCAGCATGTAAGCGAGCAGAGCAAAGTGACGGACCATGTGAGCCGCAGGCTGATCCGGATCTACCAGCTGTACAGTCGGACCAGCGGCAAGCATGTGCAGGTTCTGCCCAACAAGAAGATCAACGCCATGGCCGACGACGGCGACGTCCACGGTAAGCGCGGCACACCGAGATCTTCTTTACGCAATCAAACGCGCCTCAGGCATCGTCTTCTAATGCGTTAGAAAGCGTTTTTAATTCACTGTTACAGAGAGCGGTGATCAAACGATTAGTTTAAATCATGATTACAATTTGTTTTTCAACCTTTAGGAATTAAGATTTTTTTTTTTAATGGCCTTCATCTCTTATATCTGAAACCTTGCCTGACCAGAGTCATCATCGCCTCTCACCAGGACTCAAAGGAAAAACCATGTACACGTATAGAATTCCCGCGAGAGTCGCAATATATTTTTTCACGTTTTGGCATTTAAAAGTATCAGATCGTTTCTAAATAAACAGTCCAGCAATAATTCTTGCTTTTAAAATGATTTTACTTTTAATTTTTTTATAATTTTTCCATGGCCCAGAGCCAAATATTTATTTAGAATTAAATATGTGAAACTGTAAAAAGATAGATTAAAATAGTTTAATATGCTGTCTTAAAAAGATATATTGCTACTGCTGGTCATATATGGATACCACTGAGGGTTTTTTTTCTATTTTCAAAGATGTAGAAGAAGGTATTTTGAGACAAAAGTCCCCCAGCACCACCCACTCCCTATAGTAGCCTTTTTAGCTTCTCCTTTTCACCTTTAAACTAACCTTTGATCATTGGAGGCAAATGTGGTACCATGTATGATCTGTAAGTTGAAAGACGGAAAGTCCGATACTGTCCACTGGACTGTTGAAGATGTTGCTGTGGGTGATCCTCCAGAGATCCCGCATGTCTGGAACAGCCATTAAAAGCCATCTTACTTTCTAACTCCAGAACATTTCCTTCATAGCACCACCCTCCGCCCCCACCATAAATTCTCTGAATTGCAGACTTTTGTAACCCACTTTTATTGAATGAACACGGGACACACTGATAACGTTTCCACTGCAGCATGCATCATTTATTGTCAGATTAAATTCACTGGATCACTTTAACAAGAAAAGGAAGAGCATTGGAAAGAGCGTGTGTCTGGGATTTTTCTTTTGCCATTGAGTTATAACCATTAGTTTTGTTGTGCTTTAACGTGATAAAGTTGACCAATGAAAGATTCCCGTGCGAACATCCGCTGCTAGATCAATGGGCAAATAACTGCAGCGTTAACCAACCCTCAGCAAATGTGACACATATTAGAGTGGTAGTGAATTATAAAACGTTATTTGTGCTTATTTGTTTAATTTTTATTTTTCTGAGAGTTTTGAGAAACATTTTATAAAGTCAGTGCAAATGCACTTGAAAAAAAGACTTTAGAATTTTGAAGAATTTTCTGCCAATATACATCCCCAAGACTGGTGCTATAGGCTGAGGTGCACATTACATGTGTGTGTATAACTGTGTTTGCAAACATGCTCAAGCATGATCGGTTGAGTTTTTATTCCCTGTTAAGTAAAGTAAAAAAAATTTTAAAAAAAAGAAAACGATTTGTTCTCAAGTGCACCAAGCAGACAGAATCTGTGTGAATGTTTCGTTGTTGTTTTTTTAGCCAAACTCATAGTGGAGACTGACACATTCGGGAGCCGTGTGCGCATCAAAGGAGCAGAGACCGGCTTCTACATCTGCATGAACAAGAGGGGGAAGCTCATTGGCAAGGTAAGGCTGTAAACTGACCTCAGCAGAGAGAGAGGCAAAAGGTTGGCAACCCCAATGTAGCTGAGGTCAAAGTGTTAACGCCTGTAGCAGCACAGCCAGAGATCAGAGATCGGTTCAGTGTCTCAGCCACCACTGACGAGGGGTAGCTGTTGAGGGCGTTGTTGTGGATGTTCCATTTCAGTCCACTGGCAACCAAACTGCCTCGTTCAGATATGAAACAAATGGGATTTTCAAACATTCGAATGTTTCACATAAGGTATATAATGATTAAAGTAGACCTATTTCTTTTCAACTGCTTTGCTAAGTTTATAAATACATTTTACTAATTTTTCAATTAATGAATTAATTATCAAATCATTGTCAAATGGGTACTAACTTCTGTGAAGTCTGCTTACTAAAGCGTCACTGTGTTGTCCATAAACTTGAACGCCACAACATAAGTACGCAGCTTTAGGTTTAGAAAGTCCTGTTAGATGAGCATCTAGGTGTGTGTTTCAGCCCAAATGACCCTCTCTCACTGTGACATCTAATAAACCGAGTGTGCCAGCGACATACTCGTGCGCCCAGCACCCCACCTTGTTTACCATCTGCCCCTAGCTTCCAGCCCAGTGACAGCCTGCCCTGGACAGACTGCTTGTGTTGGTGTGTGTGCCTGTGTAAATCTATTTAGACTATTTTTAGGTTTGTCTAAAAAGGATGGAAACATCGTAGGCCAATTGTGTGTTGCGGATGACCTTGCTGTATTTATGAATTGGATGATTTTGATTTGCTATCAGAACCATGAAGCGTGGGGGTAGGTCGGACCTTACACACCCCCCCTTTGCTCGCCTGAGCTGCACTGTCACCCACCGGGGCCCATTATGATCAGAGCAATGGAGAGATATTTCCAGATTTATTGATTTATTGGCCTCACTGGTTCAATTTTCATAAGCGGAGGTGACATATGGTGGGGGGGCATCTGACTGAGGCTTTACGGCCGTAGACTCTGTCCTGACACCACAAGACTTTCTGACTGTTTTTTCTGAAGGGGGAGAGGAGTCATGGCTTACTGTTATTCATCTCTCTCTGATCTGTAATGACTGTAGCATATGCTGCATGAGGGGAGGGCTGTGAGAATCAAGGGCCAGGCTGCACAGGCTGATTTTTTCACATGTTGTAAATTCAGTAGGGACACACACAACCTTCGACCTTTTCATCTATTTAAGTTATTTAAAACTATTAGTTTGACTATTCTAATGCTAATCATTTGTTCTTTTTTTATTTCACATGTGTAAAGATGTTTGGAATTACTGCTAAAATTGAGGTGTCTGATTTTTCTCTGCACAGAAAAATGGGCAGGGTCGGGATTGTATCTTCACTGAGATCGTTTTGGAGAACAACTACACAGCACTAAGGAACGCACGTTACGAGGGCTGGTACATGGCCTTCACCCGCCGTGGGCGACCACGGAAAGGCTCACGAACGCGGCAGCACCAACGCGAAGTCCATTTCATGAAGAGGCTACCAAAGGGGCAGCAGCCGGTCCACCCTAGCCACCACCGTCCTTTCGATTTCATCCACTACCCTTTCAATCAAAGGACTAAACGTACGCGATATTCATCAGAAAGCTGAGGATGGAGAGGATGATGGACAGAAAGACTGAATTACTAGCAGCTAACTCATCTTCTCTCCCAAAAACACCTCCAAGGACATTTTTTTATATTCAGCATTATATATATCTTAACATGTAGTTAGAGTTATTTCCCCCCTTAAAGCTATTCATAGACAAAAAAATGAAATATATATTTTTGTACTTCAGACCTAGAAATGATCTATGTAAATAGAAATGTCTGTCTTTAGATGCACATGACTCATTGTCTGACATCTTAGTAGAGTGCTCTGTGTTCTTGTTTTTTCTGTTTAATTTGACCAGTGGAGTCTTTTTTTTTTTTCTTTTTTTTTTGGACTCTCGCCTGCTGCTCAAGGAGACTTGAAGGGCCCTGATTAACCGCACTGCCAGGGGACGCTGCATTCAAAGACACATACCGTCACACACTGCATTGGCAAAGTCCAGCTTCTAGTAAATGTTGCACAAGCATGTGGTGATAATGCTGGGGTGCTGACATGGAGGTGTTTATACTGTTTGTCTAATGCTTCATTCAGCCTGGGGATCGTTGTTTTAAAGTTCTTTAATGGTCCAAGTGAACAGAGCTTTAATAGCATCTGATGGAACAATGTGGCAGCTATGTTTGATAATCATAGATTTCCCGTTCTGACTGTAATGTTGATTTGTACAAATGTATTGGAATCCCTTGACTCACCTATTGCCCTCACCCTTTTGTGTTTTTGTCATCACCCTGAATGTCTGCTTTTATACATATAAATATATTTTTATTTGAGGAAGTGTAAAATAATTTTAAGGATGGAATATTTATTTAAAATGTGTATTAAATTTACAATAAACACTGATATAAAACTGTAGTTTGGTAACTTTGCTTCTCGTGCAGCTGTCAATCCTAAAAAATAAAGTTTTCTAATGTATTTAGCCTTTAGCCTAGCTTTCATGGTAAAGAATACACACCATTCAATAACGTTATGCTAGCACCTTGATCTCTGAATACAAGTGATACCAAACCAGACATGATTAATGAGTGTTGCTTTAGAACTCGAGGTGTATGTTAATTCAGGTCTAATCCAGAGTGATCCAGATTGATAAGAACTCTGATAAGAAAGTCTGACCATGGAATTAATGAATTGGGTTTTTTTTCTATTAGTTTTTGCAACTACAAAATGACCTTATCTACATTGTCCTCTGATATGATAAGTACCTGTGTAATGCTCTCCATTAAAACACACAAAGTAATGAGAAGTTGAGCAAAGAGTAACATAAAAAAGAGCTTTTGGAATAATAACAGTAATAATATAATGTACTTTACAGAATTAGAGGCTATGTGGTTTCATCATCAGCGCAAGTTGATGTAACAGTTTGATGTAATGTGATTAATCATAGGTTGAAAGCATCCTAATCACGCATATTAGACTGGACTACAAGTCATTGAAACTGATTCCGCAAATCACAAATGGGTCTGAAGTGATAGTTTTTGGATCAATCAACTTACTCAACTACCATCGCACTGCCATGAGAAAAGCAAAGGAGTGCTCTCATTTATTTATAATTTTCTGTGATCTGTGTCCGATTGACCACATGCTGGGTGGCGTACAATATGCAGAGACCATAAATATCCACATTTTCTTGCTTCATCTGATATGGATACTTCATGGGCATCACAGAAGATCATTTGCTGTTGTCTTTCCAATGTGCTTTAAAAAAATTTAGATGCGTTCCAATCATCTGCTGTTGTCTTTCCAATGTGCTTTAAAAAAAATTAGATGCGTTCCAATGCAAATTCTTCAGAAGACAGAGAAAAGCTCACGTCTCATCTGTGTTTCCACTTGTTGGCCCAAATCAGGTTGATCTGCCTAGAGCTTAACCCATGCTAACCCGCCGCAGTCAAAACTGGATGTACATTTGAAAGTAAGTAAGCCATAGCAGCTCAACAGATGCAGGAATCTTTTCTAATTTGTAAAAATAAATAAAAATAGCTAAAATCCAGTTGTAGGTTTGAGCACTGAGTAGTGAGACTATAGTTTATTAGGGCCGCTATAGCTCCACTATTGTTTATTATCACTGTCTATATACTGTAAGTTGTCCTAAAGAACCGATCTTTGATCGTCGATGCGAGTGTGACAACCTAAACCACAGTTAATTTATTTGGTGTTTACATAATGTCAGCTTAGGGCGGCACGGTGCAGTGGTTAGCACACCATCCATCATTGTCTTCGTTCCTCGGATGCTACAGTGGCGGCTCAATGGCCATTAATTAGAATACATAAAAGACATACAATTGTTTAGGTTTTTTTTTTAAAAGATTGTCTTCAACATAAACTGATTGCATATGATCTCTTTACCACTTATCACCAAATGCACCATTTAGCTTGACTGGCACAGCGTTTGGGATATTTATCTGCACAGTGCAGCAAGACCACTACAAATAAAGAGCCAGTTCAAGTCCAGACAACATTTATTCAAGAAATATATCTGAGGAGCTTAGTATGAATGTTTATGTTCACTTATTGCTCCATTCTCATGCTTTGCTGTTTATTGTTTAATGAATCGGTGTATAAACATGTATTTCAAATCCATCTTAACTCACAATGATATGCCTGTACACAAAAGGGACACGTGTAGAATTTGTAAAATTCCATTCTGTCTGGTTGACAAAAGGTCCAAAGGCTCAGTGTGTGAAGCTGGTTAAAACAGTTGTTGCGCGTTAAAATGAAGCAAATGTAAAATGCAAAGTAGGCCCTACGTCTCCAACCATGATACGAACACATCTCTTCTGTACAACATGTCTGATGTGTGTGTGTCAGCCTTGTAAAGCAGGACCTCCTGACTGATCCAAAAGGAAACACTGTGGCCTTGGTTTCTTCCCACTTGAAACCTGACCAGGGAAAGCTAACAGGGAGGGTATTCTAGTCTGATCCCAACAGGGATAACAAGGTCATTTGAAGTCATGAAGGTCCCCCTCCCTCCTTCCTCTTTAGCAGATAGCAACATGTCAGTGTCAGAGTGCTCTTCTGCTGTGTTGATGATACTGCTCTATTTGTTCTTAGGCTTTAACCTGCTTCAGCTTCTGTAACTCTGCAACTATTAATGTGATTGGACAGTCTCAGGAAGCCATATTGTCATGTGCCGTGATATGGTGGAACACCCCATAAGGGAATAGCAATTTAGTTCTTGCCTGATGAAATGATTTTATTTTTTTTTATGAAGTGTACTCTGATATGTCTAACAGCTGTTTAATGACTGTTAAAGCTATTGTAAGGGAATTATCATCAGGAAATTAGGACTGATGCACTGATTTTGTCTTGTTGCAACAAGACAAAATCAGTGCATCAGTCCACGCAACAACTGTTTTAACCAGCTTTACAATCTTTAGAGCAATTGTCAGATGCTCCTGCTGTGTGGTTCTTCCTGTGCAGGATAAGGCCCAACCCTCACGTAGCCTTCATCTCAAACTTTGTGAAAACAGTTGGACTTAGGTGGTTACAATTATCAGGTTACATAAATCTTTTGTTTTGTTCCTTGATTCATTTTATAATGTGCCAGTTTATTTATTTATTTATTTTGCTTGTTGGGTTTATTACAGAAAATATTATTTAAGAAGTACATTGTTTTTGCATCATTAACTGAATTTTAAAAACACGAGGTGCGCACTTATTCCCCTTTTTGCGTCTGGGCTGCTAGGATAGTAACCGGTGCGCCTAGAAGGCACACAGGAATATGATTATGTTGTTTAAATTTTTTTTAAAAAATCTAATTGCTTTAAGAATTTTTAGAAATCGTTTTTACAGATGATATATTTCAGTTGGTTTTATTTTATTTTTCAATCAAAAAAAGCATGTAGCGCATAGAAACCACTTCAATCGTAATATAGTATTTAATAGGGGAAAAGCAAAATCCATGGACTTCTTTGTCTCCATGGAATCTTGCACTTTCATTTACAAATTATACAGAAATACGTTTGAATGTCAAATAGTTTATCACACCACAGTTGCTCATGTAAAACAAAGCAAAGGTGACGTAGGAGGTATTTCTACAGTACCTGCTCAATTTTAACAATTGTTACATTTGTAAGAGGATTTGTGGTTAACACTCAGTTAATTAAATCTGATTCAGAGGTAAATTTATGTTATTTGTGTTCTTCTAGAATGTGCTAATGCTGGGGCCGTGATTCACACTAACAAAATCCCATTTTCTTTATAATTACATGAAGAGACAGACAGTTTAGTTTATAGCTGTGCTCACCTACCAGGGCAACCATCATCAAGTTTTTGAACTTGTCATACGTGAACACAACATTCTGTAATTTATTGGACATTTAATGCAATTCTAATGCATGAATGTTACAGTATCTGTATGGAAATGTATTAATTGCATGTACCACTAAGGCAAAAAGACTGATCTGGGCAGAATTTAAACACCTGAAGACAAGTGCGGGAGGCTGGTTGCACATTCAGACATTCTGCGGACAAAATGTGACAAAATGTGTTCTGTTTATCCAGAATGTCGACATATGTGTTATTAACCAGGATGTGGTGTGGTGTGGTGATTGTATTATTTCATCTCTTCTTGATAAGCTGCTAAAATGATGAACCATCTTATGCCGTCTGGTTTGTGATAAAAGCATGTTAAATGATGTTTTTTATCCCAAAGGGCTGTCCTGATCACATCTGTCAAATCTATGAAAATGTCAATAAATAAATGTTGATGCTACATTTCGTCTTTGCTTTGAGGATTGGGAGAATAAAAATGAATAAATACATAAATAAAACCCTGGTTACCCTCTGTTAATCCTGACCTATGGAAGGCTGTATAACCCAAAGCAGTGAATTAAATGATCTTGACAATACTTGACATTAATCTTCTTAACTCCTTTCAAATTGGATTAACTAAAGAATCTGTCCCTCCAGACTTCCTCTAAGAGCTTGCAGACACCAGATCAATCAATTAAAGCTGGTGCATTGTGATAACTCAATGATAGCAAGAGGAACATATACGTCAAGTGCAATTTATTCAACTCCAAAGCCTAACTTTCAATTAAAAGTTTTGATTTGTAAATTCTGGGATCTCCAAAAACTATTCAGGTTATAAACTAAATAAATTGGGACCCTGTTCTGCAGCGCACCCCCCCGCTGCTGCCTCAAAACTTAGAGAAGAAGTGGTTTGTGGGAAAAATCACACCTTTTGTGTCGCCAGTTCTACCATGCAAATGCAGAGCAATTGCGGTGCAGAAAAAACCGTGGGCATCACTTTCATCCATTTTATTGAGCCTTAGCAATCATCCTTAACCCCGGATAAACAAACAGAGCTACCTTCTTCATTTGCTTAGGGAGCAATTTAAGCTTTGCTTCAACCCCCACTGTGGAGGCCGTAGAATAGCAGGGGTGACCAAAGAACGCGACCCTGCCTCCTTGAGCAGCCTCAAATGCCACCAGCCGACACAGTGGCTGCCCCCATCAAAAGCACTTACAACCTCCAGCCACTTGTATCTGCTTGGAAACATTCAGCAACATGAGGATTTTCCCAGGAACAAAACCTGCAGGCTGGTGTCTGAGAGGTGGCGCATTCATCGCAGCCGTCAGGAGGAGTTAGCACAAAGACCAGAATCTATTGCTTACGTACTTACACTAACATTTCTGAGAATATATCGATCTGATATTCACGGGTCAACGTGAAAGTATGTTTTTTATTTATTTATTTTACTGGCTTTCGTTTTTAGACATCATTATTTAGGTGAAAGCTGTGAATTTTAGTGAGACAATGACACAACCACAAAAATCTGAGCGTCTCTATGAAATACAGTGAGTTCCTATGCTACAGCAGAAATATATGGAGGGAGGTTTTGGTCCTACATTTACTAGATGAAGAAAGTTAATAGTACTCCGGGTTATTACACTGAACTAGTATTGGGAAGTTCTTGAGGAGATATGTTGTGCTAAATTCCGTCTCCTAATTTTGGTAATTCTGATGTGTTTCATTTGAAACCTTTGTCATTCAAATTCATCCAAACACATGAGCTGATTTGAACTTAAATGCCTTACAGGATGCAAAATTGTCTGAAAGCGAAATGCATCCTTACACAAACTGAGCCGCGGCGCGATGTCCCCGTGTTCAGAACCCTCTACAGTACAATTCATCCGAGTTATCGTATGAACGATTATAAGTCACCATCTGACTCTTTTCAAAAAAAAAAAAGTCAAAAACTAGATTTACTGGAAAGAAAACTTTCATGTCAGTCAAGCATAAATATTTTAAGGTCTTCCCCCAACTCCAGTTAAAATTGTATTTTATGGATTATTTTGCATTTTTACTTTTATTAATTGGTAGTACAAACTACAAATTTCAAGTTTTTTTTAAAAAAAACAAACAACATATTTCAATAAATTTTGATGTTGATTTTAATGTGAATCCTCTTGATTGATATTTATTTAAGCATGTAACAGTACAAACAGAATGTTTAAAAACTATCTAATTTTGATGTAAGAGAGCTTGGAAATTAGCACAAACTGGTAAATGAAGAGACTTTCGAAATTATATATCACACATTGTATATGGTTCAGATTTTTCTTGAGTTGCTTGATTTTTTTTTCCAGAAATTCAAGCAGACTCAGTCGATTTACCATCATAGATTTCACCATAACTCATCTTCTTAGTGGATGTTGACCACAGTGTCAGTGATGTGTCAGTGATTCTCTGTGAAAAATAACAGCCTGCCCATTAAAATCCAGGCCCCCAGTCCAGCAGAGCTACAAGCCAGCCGTCTTAGTAGGCTGCTTGATTGAAACGCAAACAACAGATCAAACCAAAGCTCCAGCTCAACAGTTTCTTTGTTTATGTACGGGTCTTATGCGAGACCTGTTGACTTTTCCAATCGCAGCTGTAAACTTTTGTTTGTCCGTGCATTTCCAAGACTGATTGTCTGTCTGATCTGAACAATTACAAGCTAAATGTGTTTGCCAGCTCAGGCAGAGCCCACTTGCTTTTTGCTGCCCTAAAAAAAGATCAAAAGAAAAGACACCCCCCCTTCATAGCCCCTGTGACCCCCCACCCCCACCCCCCAAACATCCCCCTGCTCCCAGTATCCCTCCTCCCAACCTCTTCATTTCCTTTTAGCCATGACAGTTCAGCTGGAAAGCCAACCATAAATGATTTTTCTCGACGGCCCAGTGTTTGGGGCATGGCTTTGCAGAGGGCGCAGCTTTCCACAAGAAAGAAAAACGATCTGCATATTTTAATTATGTGCCGTTGTGCTCAGCTGATCAAAGAGCTGCAGGGATGCCCCTCACAACTGAAACTTCAGGACCCTCATGATGTGAATGAGCACAAATTGATGCTACTGATGCTAAACGGTCAAGCGCTTTACAAAATGTTATAAGGTCAATCAACTTTTGGTAGTCATTTGACCGTGACACAACTTTGGCAGTTTTAGTGGCCAAACAGGCCACGAGGCCATGCTGGGCACAGTCCCACTTTTATTTTCTGGTTTCTGAAAAAAATATACCAACACGAATACCGGAGAATATGGCTTAAAATGACCATTTTCTAAATGTAACAATAAGTGTAATTTCACAAGTATAATAATAAGCATATACCTATTATTCTTTTTTTTTTTTTTTCACTGCTACTCATACTGGTGAGTTACCAGTAATCAATGAGTTGTTTCAAATGAATGGACGAAATCATTACATTACCAAAATTTTCTGCATGGTACAGCAAAGAAATAAGTGCAATGCACTGATCAAAGCATACAATTTTCATAGAGTCAGAATAAAATTAAAATTGCTGAAAAAACACAACAATAAAGTTTTCCATTAGATGTTCTAAACATTTTGATAAAGCTCATTGCTTCATCCATCTCTTGTCTTCTTTCCTGCTACATCATCTTTTTTTTACAGCCCAATATTTGCATTAATATTATAATGTAAATAATATTGCTATAATGTAGACTCATTCATCCATCATGGGCTTATTTATCGATGAACATAACACAAAGCTGTCATAGAAGTTGTTGGTCGAAGTTGCTATCATAGGAGTCCCTTACACCAGCAATTCTGAAACCGTTTCAGTACAAGGGACCAATTTCATGCAGGGAAATTTTCTATGGACCAGGCATGGGGTCCAAAAAAAAAAAGAAAAACGTTTCAGTTTTACAAAAATCCAATGGCTTTTCTTTTAATACAGGATGTTTTGTCTCGATGTTAGCCAGTCACCACAAATTATACAAAGCGGGTGCAGAGCTTGTGGATCACCTGTTGCGGTTAACTAAGCAATGAAACTAAGGTAGGAATATTGGTACTTTCTTTAAATGCAGCTTTCTTTTTTGCTGGTAGTCTGGGACCCTTCTGCTGCTTCACTGTTGTCTTGATTCCCCTTTCCAAAAAAAGCTCTGAATAAACTACAAATAAAATGAATAAACTATCATTTTAAACACACTAGCATTCCTTTGTAATTATAAATTGTATGGTTCAAGGTGATCAAAGCCCTTCTCAAGACTTACTCATGGTCACCAGATGAGAAGGAGCTTCTCTCCTTGCAGTTCTCTTACAACTAAAGTGCTTCAGCTCAGCCTTGAAAGGATGAGTTGGAGCAGTGTCTGTTACATTACTACTGGATGCAGGAATTGAGCACATCTGACTAGTTAGTGAGCTAAATCTAGTTTCACGGCACACTTTCAGTTATTCATCGTACATTTTCCATTTTTAAATGACAACGAAGGTATGAATTACAAGAAATTAATTTGACATATGTAGCATACTATACATCCAGAATGTTGATGTATATGGTTTTACTATGCATTTGAGGTCTGAAGCATCTAATTGGTAGGCTTGTCTCTGGACTTAAGTCCGGTTTCTAAAATATGTCGAGAGAGGGTGAAGCCTGCTCTTTTTTCCTTGCAAAAGCAAGAAGCAGAGTACGCGTTCTGATGTGTGCAGGTGTTGCACATGTACAGGGACAGAACAGCTGCTCTCAAGAAGTTAGAACAGCTGTTTCGGTTTGGAGCTACTTCTGACTTTGCAATACCTTTCATGAAACAGTGGCCGCCTCACCGTGCGGGCATGTCTTCTTTGGGCTGTTTCCGAGAAGGAGATCTCTCATTCTTCAGCAGATTCCATCTACTAGATGTTCGTGCTTGTTCATTGTCTCCCACAAATTCGAGCATGGCTTTCCTTTCACACGTCGTTCTGTGTTTTGTCATTGCTTATGTTTCAAATTAAGCCTAGAACACATGTTGACAGTATAATAGTTAATAATTTAATGAATACTAAATGAATTTAATGAAGTTAATGAATTAACTGCTGTTCTCATTAAAATGAGTATCGTACCTTTGCACCTCCCTCTTTATAATGAGGAAGAGGTGTGCTTATTGGACCAATGACATTCAGAAGCTGTGCCAGCTGAGGGACCATGTCGGTATCTGCTTGTTACAGAAAGCTCTCAAGTAAGAGATGTTGTTGCCAATATTTGTTGTTGTTATTCTCCTTCCATCGTGGAGTGTTTATCCACATTCTACATGGCCACTTGCAGCTCTGCACGGTGCTTTGGAGACCTTATTAACATATCACTCATTGTAAGGACTAAGGAGCATGCAGGATTAAATCTGAAAGGAAAATACCTACATTTGAAATCTGACATGCAGCTCCTCAGAGTCAGCAATCACAGTGCATATGAAAGAAGCTTATGATGCTTCCTTGTCCTTGCGAATGATTTAATGTAAGTTCTTTTTCAGAATGACTGATAGTCAAGTCATTGAGTTTGTTTTTTTCTTTTTAGTTTATGCTTTTAATGTGTCTTATTTAAAAATGTTGTAAATACACCTAAAATCATTGTAATGATGGTTATGAAAATGATTGAATAAAGACGAATACCTGAAAAAGAGGAACGGACATAAATACATTGGGAAAACTTTGCCCAAACCTTTTACATAAAGAAAGTTTGATTTTTATTTAATGTATTTCCTATTTGAGGGTGACGGGGGAATTAGTAGATCAAAATTGTTAGGATTTTTCCTTCCTTATTGTTGGAAGAACAGCATTTTGTCATTCATCTCCTTTTCCCCTTAGGGAAACATGATGCAACATAATGAACCGCTTCAGAACCCCTGTGTATTTATTATCAATATCTGTATTCATGTAAAGTAGAAATGCACTTGGAGGTTTAAGGTTAGACCTTTTTAAATTGCAAAATA
>BJFM01002048.1:176024-198506 GCA_016586285.1 Arothron firmamentum | reverse complement strand
TATATATATATATACACATATATATATTTTTTATTTTTTTTTTGCTCTTTTAACTCCACAAGTGCCTTTATATCTCTGTCTATTCATGCCCTTCTGTGAGACTTTCCCTCCATCTGGTTAACTATTTTCCATCCTTCGCTCTGTTCCAGCAGTCACATTAATTACCTCCGAAGTTCACCGTGTCTCTGCGCTGATGCAATTTAAGCAGGTCGCTGGCCCTGCATCAGCCCGATGGTGGCGTTTCATTTAGTCTTCCTGGGTGTTAGCTCACAAGCTGGTATGGTTTTTGTGCCATAAGCCTCATCACTAGTAATTAATACTGATAGGATTAGCTGCAGCATGAGGCGGGTGGGAACCCTGGGGTTGCAGAAGGTGAAGAAGATTCAACTGCTCTGAAGTGTATTGTCACTGAACCTTTTTATTAACAGTGCTTTAAGTTTTAGTGGTTTCACAGTTTTTGAACTTGCCCCAGGAAGAAATCTCTATCAGCGTAATATAAAGATGGTCTGATCTAAATATCATGTCAATTAAGTATTTTTGTAAAATTTGTGTATTTGTGTTCGTGGATACAATCACAAATGTGGACATATAAGTGAATACTGAGGCTCCCATGTGAAGGCTTTCCCATGCATGAAAGGAAGGTTCTCTCTGCAGCGTTAATTACATCGTTAGGGTTGAGATGGATCTCCGTCTGGCTGGCCATTACTCCTGTCCCGTTCTGGGCTCACCCACACTGTGCCTCAGAATTACACACAAGCGTTAAATGGCCCCTCTAAATTATGAAGCTCTTAGAAATGGGAGACAATTTTAGAACATATGTATTCGCGGAGAGACTGTGAGGAAAGGCTGATGCACAGAAATAGACAGCGCGAAAGAGAGAAAATAGAAATGTGAGAAATGAGACACTAAGTTTGAAAAATTAGTCAATAAAAGAGGGAGCGTAAAGATCTAATGATGGAGTGGAGGAAGTCAGCTTTCTTTTTGACCTGAGTTCCAACGTGCTTGTCTAGAGCTATTGTTAGAAGTTGATGAGTTTTTCATGAAGCAGTGGACACTGATGGATTTCACCATGGATCACATGGACAGATGAGAGAAATAGGCCTCAAGAACTTGGTGCTGCCCTCTATATTTTTCTTGTCTCAAAGATCTTATCTTATATCTTACGGATTTGTCTTAGGCCGTCAAACACTTTAATGCTGTGCAGTTCAAGTAGATCCAGCCAAATTTGTATTTTTTGTGGTGCAAATGGATTTAGTCCACGCTTGAGCTGAGTGGAAACAGTATTTTTGTAAATTGAGACTGAGAGTCCTAATCTGGTGATATGTGTGCGGTAAACTTCCATTAGTTTCTCAGCCAAGCCCATAAATCCTGCATCTCATTCGCATCCTGACATAATTTAATGCAATTTTACGAGATAAAACCGCAAACTTTGGAAAGAGAAAGTAGATGCTACGTAAGTCACACATTTTATTTTCTTTCTTTCTTTCTTTATTTTTTGTGTGAAACCATATTCAGGGACACTAATGATCCAAACATTTGAGACAAACACATCATCAGAAACTAAATGATGCATTACTTTTCCAGACTGCTGGAACTTTTTGACCCAACTCAAAGTATTCTTTAGCTTTGTATATTGCCAGCGCCACAGAAGTGGAGTGAAATTGAATATATGATGAAGCATTTCTGCACGTTTTTATGCATAATCTATAATTAGAATGGCTGTGAGAAGCAGCTTAAATGCCAGTGGATAAAAATCCTAAATACAATAGATATGTGGTGTAAAGCTCATATGATGTGATGAATTGAAGCTCTTTGTCTTTCTAATGGTTTATTAGTGTGAAAATTTCATGTTTCTTGATCCTTCTCATGCATATGACTAATGACATAGCTGGATAGGATTATAAATGTTCTCATTCTGTTTATTTCCAGTTCATCGGCGTGCATATATTATAACACTGCAACTGTACTTATGGATTTATCTCTGAGCCCTGTTGCTTTATGGGTCGTGCAGGTTCTCCTGATGGAGTATCTGGATGTGAAGAACAGCCGGAGTGCTACGGAGCCATCAGCACAGCTCTCATACGCCAGCACGGGCAGCGAGTTTGCTGCATTTTTTGCAAAAAAGAAACCACAGAGGGCAAAGCAGTCGCTCTTCAAGTAAGGGTCAATTTCTTCCAATTCCTGTCTCTTCTACATTGCTGCTGTTTTAGTAACCTAGTAGCAGTCTTGTTTACCTGTTTATTTGTGATTGCATTATGTGTTAAGCTGTCCAATTCCTTTCTGTAAACCTTTGACCTTTTCTTTTTGCAGGTTTGAGTCATCTTCCCATGCGATCAGTATGAGTGCCTACTTGAGAGAGCAGAGGAGAGAACTGTACAGCAAAAGTGGAGAATTGCAAGGTGAGAAGTCTCAAAAAAAAGAAATAGTGGTCGACTCTTAAACAGCTGAATGGGATCTATGACATGGTTGGAAGCATGGAGGTAATGGCAGAATTGGCCTGCAAATAAAGCACAAGGTAAACGTGTCAGAGAAAGAGGAATAAAGCTCGCAGAGATGGCTTACAGAGAGATAGAGTCCGAGTAACAACGGTTTTACTTGTGTGCCTTAAGAAGTAAGAGAACAGAACGGGCTCAGAGACAGGTGTGTGGGATCTAGTTGCAGGAGAAAGCAAGGGTTTGGGGCGAGCACAGGTGTAGTGCTACAGTAAGCAAAGTGGTGACGGGAAGGAAAGGGCATGGCGCTGCTCGAGAAGGTCTTCTCTGTGAGAGGATTACAGAGAGTGCAGCAGCAGGAGACGTGAACGGAGGGAGAGACTGGCAGGGGAGAGAGCTGGGCGGCTTTGCCTAGAGGAAGAGGCCTTGAGAAAACACACACACACACACACACACACACACAGCAGATGAGTTGCACAGTCAAAGAATGGAGTCTCTACTCCTCTACTTCTCTCTCTTTCTATGTCTTCTCTTCTTCCACCTGTGAACTTGAGGTGTCAGTCAAGAGCTGGCAAAACCACGTGTCTGCGACCATCCTTTACCTGCACACCACGCTTAATATTACTTTGATAAAAAGGCAGCAGATGGAATCATACAACTGTAAAAACTCTTGATGACCTATATCAACTGGTAGAAGAGCATAATTATTTATAATTGTCAGATCAGGAATAATTCGGGTACAGTTTTGGCTCTATCATGGGGACTAAAGATGCAAGATTTGCTGCACATTAGATGTAACTTATCACCGAAGACACTTCAGCGCAGGTCGAAAATGACGCTCAAGAGCAGCGCGTCTGTGTGTATGCAAAATTGGCTGCTTCAGCTGCCCAGTGTCATAAAGAGCAGCGCTGATGAACTGTGGATAAGGCAAAACACCAAGGCAATGGTCTTCAAATAACAGTTCGCATATTTTTCTCCCGTCTGTTGGCAGCTCAAAAAGAAAGGGAAAAATACTTCTTTTTTTTGACTGGCTGAATGCCTTGGAGCGTTTATAAGAAGATGAGATTTCTCTGGGCTTTCATTTCACCTGTCACAATGCGCAGCAGCGGCCACAAGCCGAGGCTGGGGTCTGAATTGGCTGCAAAGAGATTGAAGGAGTAAGAAATCATTTAGAAAGTGAAATAAGTCTGCTATGATGGACGGGGAAAGATGGATGGAGGGAAGGAAGGAGGCAGAAGAAGGTTAAAAGTCATTGTTTTCATCAAGGTCCAGCGAAGAAGCCATTAAGAGATTTCTGAAAGACGAAATTAGAAAAATATGTATTCAGATGGCGTAAAAAGGGACATTTTTGCTCACTGCAAATTAAAGTTCCAGTGGGGGCGGTGGGTGAGGATTGAGTTGATGAGTCCAAATGGCTGCGGGATTACTCAACTCTTAAAACCTAAACTCTTATTTTCTCAGTGGTCTGCTTCCTGTCAATATAGTCATTAACTCAGATGCAGCTTTTGAAATAAGTCATTGATTATTCCATTTAAATCCAGCTATGCACCATTTGCAAAGGAAGAAAAAACTTCAGCACCCACTTCAGCATCGCCCTAGCATTTCCTATTCTTATGTATTGACTGTCTAACCTTTCTTTAGCCTTTTATCTGTAATAGCTTTGAAATTAATCTGCGATATCTCTAATTAACGTGTCCTGAGCACTGTAAGTTCCCGCTATATTTTATTAAATGCATGCTCACTGTCACATGTGTATCCACAGGGCTCACAAGCTCTTGCTGGTGTTTAATTGCTTGCCTTCTTCAATGAAACATGGCTGGTATGCTTCAATTAATCCATTGCTTCATCTAAAAACTCAATTTCAGCCCCACATGTGGCCACATCTGGAATATGTATTTCAAATGTACGCAGTGAGACAGAGCTGCAGCATCTGCGTGGTGCTCATACACCGCAGATACTCAGCTGGCTGTCAAAATATGTCATGCTAGCCAGTTTGTTTGTGGCCTGTGAAAACCGCTACTTTAGAATCAGAGAGCCCCCCGTTTCAATCACTTTCCCAATGCATAAATTATCAAAATAACAGTTTTCCAGCCGTAGATGTGTTATTCTATATTCCCGCTGTATGTCTCCAGGCCTTTACTCTTCCTGGCCCTCTGCACTTTTATTGCTTCTATAGGCAGCGGGTGGCTACTGGGGCCCAAGTGGTCATCTATGAGGTGGAATATATCCCAATAACAAGTGCAGTGTGCAGCATGCACATGCTGTCAGTAATGCCTTCTCAGGCTTTTTATTCTATTCTGAATGTATTTCTCTTAGCGCCTTGGCTGTTCATTGTATTTTGTGCTGTATTACCTTGCCCCAGGCCATGTTTGAAGTGACAACCTTCCTCTCCCAGTGAAGGCCGTACAAACAGGCTGTCTATCCAGTCACGTCGGCCCCTAGATATGCCTGTAAACAAACATGGCTTACTTCAGAGCGCTTCCTTTCTCTGCAGGCACCTACTTCCATTCCCAGCTCGCTGCCACATCTGACCTTCTTCCACTCCAAAGATGTATTTATAATCAACTTGGTTCCAACTCTATTTCTCACATCCTGTGTTTTCTTTTTGATATTCAAATAGATTTGTTCACAGGGTCTCCAGCAAACAAAAGAAACATTCAAGCCGACTCCAATCTAGTTTCAAAATGTTCTATCTCTCACTCTTTCTCTCAGCCCGCCCATACGTCTAATTCTTTGTGTGAGGTAGAAAAGAATTCCGACGCTGTATTATGGGCTTCTTGTTTATGGATAATGCTATCTCATTCACATGAAAGAGGAGGGAAGAGGGTGCCAGAGCTGAGGGGGACCTGAAGCAGTGTTCCTTGTCAAGCTGGATTGTACACTGTGATGGGGAAGGGAAGAAGATGAGGTGTAAATGGGAAAAAAACGTCTTATGGGAGACACGGTGGAGGTGATTGTGGGTGCAATGTCAGCGGTGGGGCTGGCAGAATTTGGCCACCATGTCTTTAAGAAAGTGTATGCACGTGCATAAATGTGCTTTTAACACCAAGAAATATGTTCCCGTGGAGACATGTGTGATGTCACATGCTTTGGGCAGGGAGATTGTGATTTCCAGACAGGCTTTATGGAAAACTTTCCTCACAGTCATTCCAGGGAGGTGAAGGTAACTATTATGGCCCTCCACTACATCCCACTTCAACTTCAGTGGGAGCTCATCACTCTTGGTTTAACTATGTGAAAGTGGTAGTGCTGCATTTTCAAAAGTTCTTTTCCTGATCATTTATTCTCTCTGTGTACTGCCTGATGTCAAGGCTAATGGTTGTTTCCTCATCTAGCAGCGTGAATCAATTCTCCACTTCCCCTGACCTTGCAATTATGATTTATCATAATCATAAACGGAACCTTCGATGGAACTCAGTGGTGAAAAGTCAATATTTATTAAAGGATTATGGTGCTTAAGTGTCAAAGACACCTGCTTAGCTTTGATTGACGCACAGCTTTATTCTCCATTATTCTCTTTCTCAGTGGGACACCAATGCATTATTGTGATTTAATGTTTAATGCGCGCCTCTGTTTTCTTTTGTTGCTGTTTGCTCCTTGGAAATTGATGTTTTAATAGATTTGTATGTGTCTAGCATGGAAGACCTGATAACAGAGCTCAAAGAGATTGTAAATAAGTCAAACCTTGTCAAACTAAGCAATGTCTTGTGTTTTTATCTCGAGTCACCGTGCGTGAATGTCAGCCTAACGATTCAAATAAATCATATTTTCATCATTTCATGGCTCAGAAGGAAGGCTGTATGAAAGAGGATGTAGCGATATTTGTTCCCTTCAGGGTGCTTAGCTTGGGTACGAGAAAACACATTTCTTCCTTGTTTGTGTGCTTAGTATAATTTCGTGTTTTGCATTTGCTACATACTGATATATAATGTTTAAATTCATAGGACATTTGTCTTTTCTTTATAACCTCTTTAGAAAATATCCTTTCACCACTAAAATACTGCAAGACCTGTTAATAATCTTCTGTCTATGAAACCACAGGCCATTTTTGAAATGTTTTATAGTTCTTTTTCCAGTGGAACATTCTCAACAAAGTCCAGAAAAGGTGCAGGTCATACTTTATACTAGCTAGCTCCCCTTTTGCACGTGTATTATGTTACACAAAAGGTCAGGTCAACATAGAGGAATTGTAATACATGCTCTAATTGAATGGCATGTTATAGAAAAGTCTACGCTTTTGCACGCAGCCAAATTGTCACTAGAAAATGACATGTTTTCTTCTGTTATTCAGGTGCCAGACCTTTATGAATCACTTTGCCCCTGCAGCGACATAACTGGAATTGTAGATAAAGTGCAGAGTACCTCTGTTACCTGACAGGCTATTACCGTGAAAAGCTTTTATTTGTGTTGAGCAAGAGAGCAAATAAGGAGCAGCTTTGCATACTGTGGAAACGCACACGTGCAGATGTCCTGTTGAAGCGTTAGCGCTTGGTCGTCATGTTCAATCTGCTCGTGCCTAATTTTATTGGCAGCATCTTGGTTAAAATATCAGAAGCGCGATTCTCCTCTCGTATTCTTTCAACGTACACATCTGCCGAGTTATCTGTGATTTAATTACCGAAGCTTGGAAATTAGAGTGCAGCATGGAGACGGTGTGGAAAATGCAACGTGACTTGTAATAATAATATTACAGTTGTACTGCATTGTATGTCATCTAGCGTCTAGTAATTGTAAAAGCAGAATGAAAATGAAGAGACTTTGCACCACATTGTTTTTTTGTTTTTTTTAACGGCACAGTGAGAGATCTGCTGCTAGTATGTTTCACATTGATTTCTGTCTTGTTCACTTTATTGAATCATTATGGGTAACGCATATCTAAACATAAAATGACTCAGATTTTTAAACACATTTGTGGGAATGTCTTGAACTGTTCCCTGGGGTGACAAAATATTATAAATTACCTTAGCAGTGGCCATGCTTCTCTTTATTAGGCACAGCAGGTAAAATTGTTCACTGTTGCAGTGATGAGTGGCAGAATTTTTTATTTATTTAGGGTTTAAGTAACACCAAAGCAAGAAAACTCACAAAAAAATCAAAATTTTAAGGCAGTTACAGAGGAGGAATATCATAGAATTTTCAGGGGACAACAGAAGGAAGTTTACACAGTGCAGATATTTAATCAGAGAGCAAATGCTTGGTGCAACGACTCAACCTGCGGCTAATTTTAATCTCTATCGGTCTCGATTGTCACCTCAGTGTTTATTTTTAATCTCAGAACTGCTGATTGAAGAAGGTTTAGAACCAAACAAGTGAGAAAAGTGAGGGCTGGAGGGATACAGGAAGGGCACGAGGGGCTGGAGAGACCTTGATACCTCCACAGCAGCAATCTCAGTAGTATCCTATAAAAATAGACAACACACACCCGTTGCTGTCCCGGCATGCAACAGGTTATTTTGGCAGAGAGGAGCATTCATGATGCGCTGTCTGTCCAGAGTCCCCGCTGGGCCCAATCAAAGATGTGATGACACACGTGTTGTTTGGCAGATTAGTTCTGGCCTTTAAGCTTAAACTCACGCACATGCAAACACAATCAGTCACTCAACTCTCTGCTAGAGTTGACGGATTTGAGAGACCATTGAGGTAAAGAGTGTTTTCAGGCTTTTGATGATTAGATGACGTTAATGAAGAGCAGTATTTTGTTTAGTTTGCCCCCTCAGACCACCTCGAACCTTTGGTGGATTTCTTTCCAGACAGTATAATTGTCTACAACCAGTATTTTCATGTTATTTTGCAACATTATAATCATCTGCTCAAAGGGTTTCTGCCCATAATATCCTGTGTTTATTTTATATGTCAAATGTTGCACCTTGTACATATTTATATTCCTGGTGTGGGTGCATTATTGTCAGAACCACAGCTAACAGATGTGCATTCATTAAACTCAAGACCACAGAGACACTGTATGCCACAGTGACACTTTTAATAATTAATTCATCTCAATCTGCACCTGAATTTATTTATGCTATCATTTATTTATGCCGGGTGTTCTCAGCTGAGGTTTGGATTTGATTTTGTGCAAGCTTTAGCAGAAGAATCCAATCCCATCAAATTACTTTTAATAATAGAAGGCTCTCATTAAGACCCAATCAGACGTGAAGACAGCCTGAGTCAAACGGGTTCCTCAACACTGACCACATACTCATATATTTTCTGCACCAAACTCATTGTAATTAGATCAGAGGCTTTTTTAAAGTGTGAATATGTAGCGGATGGCCTCTCTGATTATTTCACAATCATACACCCACACACATTAATATACAGAGACGATTGCTGGAATTGATCTCTCCCAAACTAATCTTCATGGCATAACAGCTACAGACAAATGAGGCCATTGAGGTTGAAAATTGGATTGTTCTATATAGTGATATCTATTTGCGGAATTTAGCATAAAACCTGCAGCGTTGGCTAACAGAATAATTTAGAGGCCTCAATCAAGGGCAGAGCATTGCCTCATACGTCTATTATACGCCAGCAGTTACTTTGCATGCTGTATTCTGCAGAAGTGGAGATATTTTCATTTAAACATGGGGCAAAATTGAGGTCTCAAGTTTCAAAATAAAGCCCTTAAAAGGAATTAAGATCAAAAGAAACTTTTCTTTTTTTCTTTTTTTAAGCATACACTATCTATATTTGCTGCCGTGTTTCACTTCCTTGCAGACTTACACGTTGAGCAACAACACAGATTCACACCACTTGCAAATTAGGGATTATGACTCCCATTTCCTGTCTTCTGGCACTCATCTGACTGTGTCTGAGACACTGACAGATGCATCCAGCAGCACGCTGCTCCCAGGAGATGCAGTTTGGTAAAGAAGGTATTACATGTCATTCTTTTCCAGTCTGAATCTGGGGGAAAGGCTGGAATTTATCACAGGATCAAACCTGTTTCTCATCAAACCCAGGAAAGTGTGGGTAATGCAATTTCACTAAGTCACTGCCTGACTTGATTACATGTGGGATGGGTAATGCATGCTAAGGCACCTCAGTGGGTTGGGTGGTTGTCACTCATTGAAAATGAGCACATGAAAACTAGCTATGTAGATTCAGAGTCCACATATGCTCTTATTTCTATGTCTTATTTCTATGTCTACATGTGTTTTTAGAGCCTGTGATAATAACTGAGCATGCCGAGGAGTGTGTTGTAGCTGACACGCTGGTCCTGAAGAGGGATTTTAGGCCAAATTGGCCACGTTAGAATGTGCAGCGTCTCTCTTTAAAGCTGAGAACCACACCTTCACAAACATCTCCCACTAATCCTGGATCAGACCACACACCGAGAGATTCAAATGCGCTCACACACGCTAACACACAAAATGACAACTTTACATCTTTTTTTTAGATGGAGAGCTGGCTGTAGGTTGGTGGCAACCTGGCCTGAGACGGCAGTCACCCTGACGTGTCCAGACATCTCTGAAGAATTCTGTGTGTATTAATATGCACATATTTATTATTCATCAGTGCTTTGCCCTGCTGGCAGCCGGTCCCAGACCCCATGGATCAATGAGTTCGCTCCCTTGCTCTTTTGTCTGACACGGATGCCGATGTTTCGAGCGTGAAATTAAATTGGTCAGCGTCGCTGCTAAAACATACATGGTCGTCGGTGTGGCACGAACGAAAATAACACCGACTTCCTGAGAGCACGCGTGAGGCAGACGTTATTCATGGGAAACTGAAGTATTTGCAAGTTGAGGACAATGACTGGAAAGTTCGGCTCTCTTTCCACACTGATGATCACTGAGAAAAGGCTGGCAAATAGGAGCGCTTGCGGCTGCTTTCTGTAATTGAGTCTTAAGAAGGGAGGACTTGCATGTAGAGATTGGCTGCAGAGTGTTTTTGCATGAATTGGTTCCCTGTTTCCACTTCCTCACTCCAATGTGAGGTCAGCTACATGAGTTTCATACCAACAGATTGCTTCAGAAAACCTTTGATTTGAATCTTTTAGATGGAATGAAGGCCTACCTTGTCATTTTAATGAAAAGGCGGTGAATTTTGTCCCCCATACTTCAAAATGAAGCCTGTTCCATTAGCGATGTATTGTGGATCCCAGGCGCAGGTTACAATGAGCTGATATGCATTTGAATGCACGGCTGGGCAGATGAAGAGACACAGGTCTTCACACTGAGTCGGTGTGTATTTCCTATATCTTACAAACTATTGCAAGGCCGTATTGGACATGGAAATTTTCCAGATGAAAGAAGCAGGGCAAGACTTATGCCAGAATGTGCTCTTACTGTTACGGAGCACACATACACATGCCTTTCTTCAATTTAAAATATTTTGACATGCTAGTTACCACAATTGACATCTGAGAGGTACAAGTCTGTAAGGCATGAGGGAGATGAGTTAAACAGACAATAAAAATAACTCATTAACAAAGAAATGTTAACAAAATGAGACAAAATCAAAAGTTCTACCATCAAAATAAACGGCCTCTGAAATGTAATCGTTTCAACTTTGCTCCGGTGCACATGTGTGCAAGGGGGGAATATTCTTCTGTGCTCTTTGTGATATCTTAGTTAAAAGAAAGAAAGGGCTGGGCTAACTGAATTTATAACGCCTTCAGCCATGTTTATCTCTGGCACAGAGATTACTTGGTAATGCTACATTCCTCCTCCATTGTACCTTTGTGTGTAAAATGGAATGTGTGTATTCATGCATAGCATTATTTCAAAATGAAAACACAGACAGGCTCATTTTTTCCCTTTCACATTACTTTATTGACAATGAGTCGATCCTTCTTCTCCAACAATTATATCGATTACTTCAGGATTTGTGGAATGAATGAGCCCTGGTGTTCTTCCTCTCCCCTATGATCTTCTGTTCTCCCTTGTGGCATAACCCTTTCCACATGTACACACAGAAACACACCTTTTTTTCCCTCAGCACCCCACATAGCAACGATTCCCTGATTAACCCCATTAGCTCCTAGTGTTTGCCAACTCAGTGATGCTGCAGGTAACCGAGGATGCATTTAGATTTGTGATGGAGATCTCGCCCAATTGAGTGTTGTGCTTATTGGGGCTGAAGGTCTGCTCCAGGAGTTGATGCTAATCATTTTGTCTGCTGTTAAAAGAAATGTAATAATTGTTGAATTAAATGTAATACTTTTCTCTGAATTCACTATTAAATGACCTTAGTTTGTCTGTTTTCTATGTTCCAGGTGGTGCTGATGACAACTTGATTGAAGGTGGAGAAATGAAATTTGTGTGCAAACCAGGAGCGAGGAACATCACTGTGATCTTCCAGCCTCTTCTCAGGTACGGTCACAATGTGGAACATCTCTCCAAAAGAATTGCCGGATGATGGAATTGAACTGAAGTGCAATCATTTGAAAGATTGCTTTAAAATGTGCTTTTATGTTTGTTTGTTTTTTGTTGTTTTTTTTTAACGCCACAATATGATCAGCAACACAAAGCTCCAAAAGAGTCATTGAAGTGACACTTTATTGCATGAGAGAGTGCTGGGGTAGAGCAGAGGCACAAGCACAGAATAAATGAAGTGGGAAGCAAGTCATGCTTTCAAGCAGAAGAAGTGAAGAAGAATTAATAGGATGCCATAACTGCAATACAACAACTCAATCACGGTGATCCCAAGACTTGCAATGTTGTGGCATATGGTGTAAAAAAATAAAAAAGGAAAAAAAACAACAAATGTATCTTATGATCCACAACAACAGAAAGCGGCCCAAAGTTTAAATAAAAGCCAGAACTGTGTGTCCCAGCTGAAACATATTATTTTTTATCTATAGATGTATGTCGCTCTATGTTGGTACAAAATGTCCAAATCACTCATGACCCAGTGTCAGTAAAATCTAAATTGATTATAAGACATGTCCTCTTAGTCACCATCTACTGATTTAGTCTTTAGTGGTATGCTGTAAATCAAACAGAACTAAGTATACTTTACATAAATCCAGGTCAGAAAAATGCTGTTGATAGTATCCAGAAATTAAGATTGACGGCTACCCATGCTTTTGTTTGTTCATTATATTGGAGCAGTTTGAAGGATTGTCTTTGCTGCAGTGATTCTAGCTGTGTTATTGTTCTATACAATGATGCAGTCTCAACTTAGTTGCTAAATTTAATATTGAAACGGTCTAATTGGATTTGTGTCCATGCAGTGATGCATTACCTTTTCGGATCCATTATTCAGTGCCATTTCCTGTGTTCACACTGCTGTGCTTGCCACACACTTTCAAAATCACGGAGTGTGTTTTAAATAGACATGGACAGTGTAAGGGTATCTTCCAAGCAAACAGTCCACTTAGCTATTAAAATGGCTCAAATCTGTCAGGTTAACAGATGTTTTGACTGTAAAAGCATCTCGAATGCTCAGGATGCAGAGATTCACCCGGACCACCCAGACAATAAATGATGAGTGAACTAATTCCATTTGTTCGTTGGCTCTTAAAGTTTAAAGTCCCATCTTACAGTGAGGGGATAAAAACAGTGGGAAAGTAAGTAACAATCAAATTATGCGGATAAAATGACCATTAAATTCTGGATAGACCCCTAAACAATCTGTAATCAGAGAAATTGATGCAAATTTGTGGTTAATTGCACACCAGCTATTGTGTCCCTTTTCCGACCAGCTTAAGATGCATTTTGTTTAATTGAACAGTGGTCCTTGAGTGGATATTACAGGTTTGAGAGATTAATGAGGGCACGCATCAGCGCCTGTGCGTCTGTGGATGCTCTCTTACTCTGCAGGATGTTGCCAGCCTATATCCTCAGCGACGCCTCAACCTTGAATTTGCCTTGCGGGGTCTTCTCCCACATTTCTTCCACATGTTCAAGCCCTTCTAAGTGTGGTCCAGCCAAGCTCTTATCTGAACAAATGTACAAAAAATAAAATTGTAACTAGCTTTCTGCCAACCTCTCCCATGTTCCCCGTAATGGTTCATATCAATCATAGCAAACTGCCTCACACACACTTGCTCCCCCTCCTTCTAACATGCCCTCTCTCAACTTTTAGTGCCAATGGAGCGCTGTTTCTTGCAGATGGTTTTCTAATGGCAATGCTCTAGCATGCTGCTGATGGATCACTTCACCTCCTGCAGCCAGCCATGCAACTTATGGTAGCTTTAATGACAAAAGCTGTTGGGGGTTGCAGCGCTAGAAATCCGTGTTTTGTGTGGGTGTATGAGACAACAGGGTGTTAAAGTTTGTTTGTGGTGTATTTCTCCTTTACTGCCTAAATCAGATGTACATTATTATAGTCATTTCTTATATTTTTGCAAACTTTTATCGCTAGTTTCCATGTAATATAAAAATACTCATCTGAGAGATATAATGATAATGTCTCTGGTGTTATAGTTTTAAACACAGACAAAAAACTACATCATCTTTGAATTAGGATCAAAAGATATGAAGCAGCAAAAGACTAAATCAGATTTATGGCTGCATGTTGGAAGGATTTTATATCCCACCTGGTCTTGGAAAGCCACCACCAGGAAGTGTTGGGTCAGGTAGCTGGGGATGAGGACATCTGGGCTCCCTTGGCTTGCAAGCTGCCGCTTACAGTCCCACCGCTGGCTAAAGGCCAGAAATGAATGGATTATGATGGGGAAGATGAGTGTTTATTTAGTGTATTGACTGTTTGCCCTTCAGCTTGTCTTTATGTTAAGCATGAGGATTTCTGAAGTGATCACAAATAACAACTATATACACAGACTTTGCTTTCACTTTAAATTCCAGATCAGATCAGGTTTTGCACTCACAAGTAAAGCAATCCAACCAGATGTGTCATAGCTGGGAATGTATATCTTTAGGGATGCAATATGTGGAAGACGCAGGGGAGTGTTTGTGCATATAACAGCCAATTTAGTTTGACTTTTGGGGTCTCCTGCTGACATTTGGGTGGTATTTACTCCCTGTGCTCTGGACGAGGTTGGCATTTTGAAAAGTGCTCACAATTCACAGGATGACTATGTCTTTATAGTTTTGTTGTGTGTATCTGTTTGGCTGTGTTTGTGTGTACAATTCCAGCAAAGTTACTTGTGTTGGTAGTTAATTAAAATGTGAAATGTTATCCTAACGAATAAGACCAAAAGACCTTTTGCATGCACATATGAGAGCTTGTTGTCACTAGAACTTCCAAAACAAAAAAAGCCAAAAGAAGAAAAACTCATTACTTCCCTCTTAAACAGACAAAAGCAGTTGGAGAATAAAAAAAAACAACTATGATTTTGTTTTATTTGTAGCGACTATCCACTATAAACCCAACCGTGTATTGAACAAAGAGGCCTTGCTTGAAATTCTAAATGATTTAGAAGTTGCAAATTCCCAAATAGCAGCCACAATAGCAACTTTTTAATTTAAGTTCATAAGTACTCAGCATCTACTGTTTCTCTTCAACCGTAAAATCTATAGTCCACCTCAGAGTCTGCACAAAGGCTATTAAAATGTCTTTTCTTAAATCCTACTTGAACACATACATGCAGTGCTTTGTGCTCTCATCCTTTGCTCTCTTTTGTAATCTTTTCTGACTCTTTGAGAAGGATTTTCCCCTGTATACAGCACTCTTCCTGCCCCTTACTTGTGTTTTTTCCCTAACCTGCACCCATTAAAGACTGGGAATCAGGGTGGAGAGAGGATTTTATACCGGAAAGGTCAGAGAGAGACAGATAAAACAAAGCTGAAGAAAGAAGGCAGCAACAGACGAGTGCAGATAGGAAGCAATGAAAGAAAAACACAAAAGGAGAGATGTAAAAGAAACAGACAGGTGGAATGAGAATAAAATGAGATAAGCCCAAGAAAAAAGAAAATGCAGAAGAGTAAAGAGGCTGTTGGATCCTATGGAAGCTGGGTGGCATGTTTGCATGCTTTGAAATCTGTTAGCACCTGTGCACGCACAGACTTCATATGTGTAATATATTATACATGGGGAGAAAATGAGATGTGGCGAGGAAAATGGCTACAGACCGGAAGAGCGTAACACTACTTATTGATTAATCAGTCACGGAAATCTCAGCAAGACATTTACTTAATGGAATTCGAGCATTTGCTACATTCTTTAGAAATTAAGCTCTTTCATAAAAGTTACTTTTGGTTCCCACAAAAAGAAACTGGAATTTTCATGGATGAAAGGTAGTGAGGACACAGAATGAAAGTGTTCAAGAAGAGGAAAAAATTGCTGGAAGCCATTGCCAGATTGTGTCAACCCAGCAGGTGCTCAAACCTGTCACCAATAGCAGCGCCGCCGCGGCTTTATGCTTTGCCCTTCCCACTGGATACTACACACACCCCACTGCAAATAATACCACTGGCTTTATCACTCTCTGAAACTGCAGCTTCAGCCACTTTCTAGTGAGGTGCAGACTTTTCCATCTTCTCATGTGGGCAAGCACACACATTCACAGAGGCACACATGCACTCTATGGGCAACACACACACACACACACACACACACACACACACACACACACACACACACACACACACACACACACACACACACACACACACACAACAGATATTGTGCAGGAGATTAGATCCATCATTGCGGGGGTCTTTTCTTTGGCTATAAAAGGAGGATAAACTCTTTGATTGTGTTTATCTATCCCATAATAGAATCAGGATTGGTTCCCAGGGCAACCTGTCCAACAGACTCATGTGAAGCACAGAGTTGTTGGTTGGAGCTTAAGGGGTCTAGTTTGTCTGAATGCTCAGCAGTAGGCTTCTTATGAAATCAGCTTTGGCTGTCCCAGTGGTTTTGGGTCTGTGTGAGGGGAAATAGCTGGACTGGGAATTGTTGCCCAGTCTGTTTAGAAAGAGAAATTGTTCCGGGGACACAGAGACAAACGTTGCTATGCACCTGGAAACACAGTTTTGCCTTTGTAATGTTTCCAGATGACCAGATTGTAATCACACAGCTGTTCATGTATTCCTGCTCTTCCTTCCCATAAAGCACCCCCTCCTCCCTGAATGGCTGCTTTCTATATTCTCTTGCAATTTGTTGTGTTTGTTAATGGTTCACAGTGCGTTGTTTAACCCACAATGAAGTAATGAAATGAAAGTGGTCTTAATTTTGAAATCTGCAATAACCAAATTAAGCTCAATATGATTCCTGAGACCTGTTGCAGGAACAGGAACAGTAGGAGGTGTAGTGTTATTAATATCTGTTGAATTGGGAATATGAAAATGACTCAACTGTACAGATATTTTTGTGAGCCATATTCTGTCTGGGTGCTTTATGAAATAGTGATGAATGATTTTCTTGGCGCCTCTTGCCCTTCAGAGATTAAAGTGAAGGTGAAGTTAGAGTGCTGAAGATGGGTAATTTACAGATATTCTGTTATTGCTTCCACACACACATTTTTTCCCTTTTCTTCTTTTGAATTCACCCTCAGATGCCATCTTCACTCTCTCCATCCTCGCTTCCCTTGACAACATGAGCTGTCGCTCTCTGTTACTGTCACATGAGTGAGCAACAGCCCTCACATCACAGCAGGCTTTGATTGGCCAGGCCTTTCCAGGTCGGCGAGCCGCTGCCTGATAATAACCTTGTTTGATTGCTGGAGCAGAGATGTAATTGATTGATCCACTTCCCCTGTCTGGGGCCAGGCTTCTGAAGTAGCCTTTACATGTGTTTGTGGATGTGTGCGTGTCTGCAGGGGTGGTAAATTCTGAAGAAGAGCCTCAGATATTCGTGCATATCCCCAACTATAAAAATAAAAACCAGATATGCACTTTTAAATCCATGTCAGCTTGACAACTCAAAAAAAAAAAAAAAAAAAATCCAGCCAATCACCAAGTTGTTATAAATCCAATTAACACTCCCCATCTCACCCTGAAAGGAATATTTGCAGACTTCAAATTGTTGGTCACATGGTTAGTCCATTTTCCTGGGTAGCCCTCAAAAATAGATGGTCCGATCTATTTACAGCTTCCGCTACTGTTGAGAAAGTGATTTGACTTTGTTTCTTCTGTTGAAAACTAATCGAAATTAGCCCAGATCCTGGGACAACACCCAATACTCTGAGGATGGATGTTTCTTACTTTGTAAGCCTCCTCCCCTGTCAGTGATGGTTTGATCCTCAGCTGGACTCATGGTGTGCCCACTGAGTGTGCAACCACTAGAAAAGACGGACTGGCAGACTTGGATTGAGCATGTTTATCAAGCTTTTACTGTCTTCAATCAGCACTGCTCCCATTGCAAGAGTTATTTGGAAGTAAATCTTTGATTTTTAAGTACACGTCTGTGAGACAGCTTGGCTGTTAAAGACTTTCCTCTGAAGAGGGAGAAATCAATATCCTCTAGATGTCAGTCACTTCACTTTCAGAGTTATCCAAACAAGCAGAAATACACATTTTACTTCCACATTACCTCTTTCGCCCTCCCAATTTTTGGTGAATCAAGTGAAGCATAGCAAGCTGAGGAAAAAGGAGCAATTTGAAGTTAAAGTTTAACACTACAAAAGTGAAAAGGGAAAGCTTTCCTCCAGGATGAAAAGCAAACATTTTGGATTTTCTCCAAATGCCTTCCTCTGTCAGGGAAGATGGTCCTATTTTTTATTTTTATTTTTTTTTATTTATTTATTTTTATTAAACCTGTTTAATGTCATTACGCACATCTGAAACAGAGCTCACAGCCACCCTAATGACAAACGGGAATATAAATTCAACCAGTGGACTGAGCAAAATATCTGAGAGGAGTGAACATAAGGGAGGTGGAGAGAAAAATCCATTATGTTTGATGTTCATGTCTTACCCTGGCAGCAAATGCTCGTGGAAAAACCTCGTGAAATGACATTAGGGGTGTCTTGTAATGTGATTTCTACTATGTGTGAATATGAGATTTCTAATGGATTTAAGCACATTAGAGCAGTCTTTATCACCAGTATTTATTCCCCCTTGGTTTCAAAATGCAATTTACTAAGTACGATGTTTCACTCAGCTCTAGCTCACTGGCTTTTTGGCTAAAAGAGGTGTGGGAGGGGATAATAATGTTTTTTTTTTTCACTTTTGTAAAGAGGGCTACATAAAGACATGATAAATATTCAAGGCACACCATTTGTGACAATTTGGTACATTATGAAAGAGAGAGGGTCAGAGAGATGGAAAGATATGCAGAGGTATGCAGAGAGAACTATTTTCTGGAATAGCGCTTCACGTGTAAGTTTTTTCATATCGATATCAGATATGGGAGCTATTAAACAGATACTGTTTTGTTTTCTACTTGTCTTTGTTGGTGAAATTAAAATACCTTAAATTGATGGCCTTTTACATCAAAATGCAATTGTTTGCTATAATTACTTTTATGTAAACGGAGACTGGAAGGGCATGGAAGATAAATGCCTTGTGCTGACTCCATCAACCTAAAGCTACCAGGACACTATCTTTTCAAACTATCAGGTTTAGCCTTAGGCTTGTGTAAATGTTGTTTTTGCTTTCAGGTAACGGTTTTTCATTGCTTTTTTGTTCTGCTACACCTTGTCCTGCTAGTATGATGTATCAACTATACCTGTATGAATTCACTGTTGTAGTCATAGTCAAAGTTTATCCCTCCCAGAGCACAAGATGAACTATATAAACAGCACTGATGAGTTCAACCCAGTGTTCTTTGTGCCCTGGTCTCTACCTAAATTTGTGATTAGGAACTGTTTGGTAGAAAACCAGTAATCAGAAGGTGTCCCTTTATCAAAGCACTCTCCTGCTATAGAAATGGCAAAGACCCGCTTCAGTTTTCCTGATACCCTAATATCTCTTTCTGACTGATTGGGGTCACAGCATGCCTGATTAGCATTTTCGTGTTCCTGCCAGCATTTCCGTAAATTGACCCAAATCAGCCAGTAAGATGCACTCTGAGCTCTCTGCAAGTTTAATGAGCAAGATTAAGACGGAAGTTATTTAACCCCCGCCATGTGACACACATGCTCACAAACACAAACACAGTCTAGACAGGCATATGTACCCATCATTGCCAAATACACGCACACGCACACGCACACACACTCACACACACACACACACACTGCCTCACTTTCATCCTGTGTCTCAACAGATAGGAGATGGAGTGAGGCCATTATGCAAATGTCAGGTGTCAAGTGTAAATGAGATTGGAGGGATGGGAAACAGAAGTATTAGATATCAAACGGCTCCCTCAGCAACTGTGCTGAGGTAATGAGCGCATTCCAGGACGTGGGTTGGTGAAAGTCTTGTTACCATTAAGGTTCTTCGAGTTGAGCTCACATAAGATCAGAAAACAAAACCAACTCGATTCTTTTAGAGACAGTTATAATACAGAATTAAGCTGCTGAAGGAAACAGAGTATGTGCTAAAGTGAAGTAAACTGCATTGTCAGGTATTATAAAATTCCTAGCATGAAGGTATAAAGTCTTAGGATTTAGAATTAATATAGAATATATATATTAAGCAGGAAATCTCATCATCTTTGACCTGACTGTTGTTGAGTCACCATATACATCTCTCCCTGTCGACTTATTTCTCTCTCTTTGAGGATGTCGAGTCTGGTTGTAGGCTGTGTGCTGATTACTGGGGCTCTTCTGGTTAATCCTCTTGTCTCCCCATCTCTCCTTGCTCTTCTGGCTTCTCTCTCTTTATTCTTCAATCCTTCTTTCTCTCATTGATCTGTTTACCATTGGCTTTGGTCTCCCCGTAAGAAAAATTAGAAAGATTAAACATTACTACAAATACTGAGGCATTACTGGTCATGCTGGGAAATATATGGTGTGTTTTAAGAGTTATTGAGAAAGCCCACCACCCCCGTGCTACCCCTGCATGCTTATGTCACTTTTTAGAGTACACACAAAGTTAAAGGTCAGCGCCATCTCAAGGTTGTCTGTTTTCCCAAGAGTCCTTTCAAGTGGACACACACATGCAGAGACCAAGACATGACACCGCGATAAGCAGCCTTTGGACGGGCTCTGAAAGGATCAATGAATAATTTAACCCCTAACATCATATTTCCCTCAACAGAAATGTATACAAAAGGACCTGTGTGTGTTCAGTATTGTGTGTGGAGGCTTTTATCTTTGCTTTGTGAGTGCCCTATACGCTGACAGGCGGCTACTTCAGTGTCTAATGTGATGTGTGGGAGTATAATCAGAACCCTGTGCAGAACAGACACACAACCTGAGACCTGATTGCTGCAATTGCATTTTGCTGGTTCTCTCCAATATGAGACCTGTCACCTTCACACACACGCACACACACACACACACACACACACACACACACACACACACACACACACACACACACACACACACACACACACACACACACACACACACACACACACACACCCAGGCCATGGAAACTGTGATTGAGGCATTTCTGAGGAGCGCCGCTATCAGAGTTACTTGTTTGTGAGGGCTTTTGTGCTGAACGACAGTTCATAGGCTGCTTTTCATGCCCATGATGAGATTTAACCAATCAAGACTCTCTCTACTGCTGCTTTTGAAATTAAGTTGGGTTTTTTTTGTGTGTGTGTTTTTATTCACTTCCATTCATACTTTTCATAGCCACCTTGTTTCCATCGGTTCTCCCTCTCAGACCTGCCTCCTTCCCCTTTCCTGCCAGCACCATCATAGCCTGGGGAACCTTTCAGTGCATTACAGTCTGTTCACTACAAGTTCTCTTTATGGCACTTTTTCTTTTTAAATTCAATCAGGCTTCAATGGAGCCCCTAGAACCATTTCAATTTACTACCTGGACGCAACAGGATGGAAAGTCCAACGCTAACATAAAGGTCTAAATGGAATAGAGGTGCGATATAGAGTGAGATGAGGAATGGAGGAAAGGTTTGGTAAGCAGAGGAGGGGTTGAAACGGTGTCATGAAGAGATAACGGCACCACGGGTAAAAATAGAGAGACGTTGGGGAATTGGGATAAAGATGGAGGAGGGGAATGTGTAAAACTTTAAAAAGGAGAAGAGATCTGGCAGGAGGGAAGAAGGAAGGAGAAGACAGTGAAATAAAGGGTGAGATGTAATGTGCAAAGGAAAAGACTATGAAGTCTTTTTTTTTTGTTTTGTTTTGATCAATGTGTTGTGCTCTTCTAGTGTAACCGACAGACAGATGGATGTCTATATTTACATTCCTATGATGCTATGAAACATGCTGGCATCTATAGAGAAAATACAATATATATAGCACACATCTGCCAGAATGGGAACGTCAGATCAATCTATTTATTGCTGGCTGCGTGAAATAGTTGCTCCATAAATGACTTCCCTTGACCTGTGGCTGTTATATTTCTGAGAAAATATCAAAACCGCTGCAATTTCCTCACAATTGACCCTGACTTACCGACTCTCTTAAGGGCAACATTCCATTCACTCTCCCCCTTTGGGCTAAAATAGACTCCCTATCTTTGCAGCCAGAGCTTTACGTGCACTGTGCAAGTTAAGTGTTTTTCTCAGTAGTTTTCAGGCAAATTGAAAAGTGCTTTGGCACTTGGCTCTCTCAGGGATAGTTGCCATTTCAGTCTTGCTGAGTCACTGGCTGAACCACAAGTGTCTTTTGATGCTCAATAAGACATATCATGTCTTATCATCATCACCAGTAGATCTGATTGGACAAGTTTATTTAGCAGAGGGGGCAGAATCCCAAGAAAATGACACATAAAAAGATAAGTATATGCGCCCTTTATGGTTAGAGGTTTTGAAATATAAATTTTCTCCTGTGCTGCTGTTGTTGTCATTTCCAAAGCATTATTTCTACTATTATTCTCTCCCAGCCTTGTATTGTTCTGTTGTCTCTGAAAAATTTTCTGTCGTAGTTTAATAAAGCAGTTCTGTTCCCCTTGTTTCCGTAATTGTACCTGTGGGAGTTCATTTAAAGCTGGACCTATTAATCAACCCTGTTTTTTAAGGTGCAGGTAAACACTTAAATCCTGACGCAGGAGCCAAGCAGTAAACTGAGTACAATTAGACAAGATTGTTGTCTGCACCTGCCTTTGACTATAATATTTTGTGTGTGTGTGTGTGTGTGTGTGTGTGTGTGTGTGTGTGTGTGTGTGTGTGT
>BJFM01002048.1:163526-173661 GCA_016586285.1 Arothron firmamentum | reverse complement strand
AAAAAAAAAAAAAAAAAAAAAAAAAAAGGACTCCATTGGTCTGAGCTGAAAAAGCTGACACAGTGCCATCCAGTGGTGAGAGTTATTACCAAAGGATAGGTGAGAGCTCATGTGGGTCAAGACAGTGGTCTAAAAGCAGGACTTTTTCCTTCAGTCCTTTAATGTAGAGCTTGTTCCTAAAGCTTTTAAACATTTGGAATAGTTCTTTATATTCTCTGGTGCTGCTTCATTAATTTTATTCTCTTGTAAATGGGTGGGTATTGAAGTGTAGGGAAAAAAAATCAATATAAATCGTGTCGTCTGATTGGAATTAAAAACTGCCACTATGGATCTTATTGTCTTACCCTCTGGAATGGAAGCTAATGTTGTACCATAAAACCCAAGCTGCTGCTATCCATTAAGGACCTTTTATGGCTCAGGAAAGCTTCCTGAAGCGACTGAATAGTCGGTTTATTGGCATAAGTGCTTTCAAGTGTCACTTCATGTGGTGTGTTGATGTACTGACAGGTGGCCGTTCATTTTTATATCAGTCCATGTGTGTCAGAGTGACACGCATGCAGACTCTCTCTGTATGCGCCGCAGAGGCACATGTGTTCTTCTTCTTTTTCTCTTGTTCTCTGCGCTGACAGAGGCTCAGCTTGTCTTGTTCTCAGCCTAGACCTTTGCAGAACCATCCCTCCTCTCTGTCTGCAGAAATCAGAATTCACCATAGCAGAGAGCTTTGTGCCCGAGGGGAATTCTAGGCGATTTTGAAATGCTGACTCTAATCGATCCCGGCCCACGCTCAGTCCTCTGTCTTTGTCTTTCTCCAATTCCTCTTTCAGAATCATTATACCTCAGATGCAGATGGAAATAGGTGATGGGATTCCAGCCCCGCTTATTTAAAGAGGCTTCAGCTTCAGTTGCCGATGAAAGATTAATTTTGTCTGCTGTTTAACAGTGTCTTTGTCCCTGTCCGCTCTCATTTATCAGACCGTCATCAATCTTTATCTATTAATTTATTAGCCAAATCGTAGACTCCGTCCAGGTATGATGCAGTCGTTCTTAATGTGCATACGCAGCGGGCGTGGCGTTTCCATTTTCCTAGCTTCAAAATCAAGACGCTGACATCTGTTTTCTAATGACTGATAAGCACATGCGGTCGAGTGCAATCCCTGGCAGTTGCTATGAAGAAACTGGATCTGGAGTCTTACGTGTGCAACCATTTTGGTTCCTGTGGCAACACACCCCAAAGGGAGGACAGGGATTGCAAACTCCTTCTGAATTTGAATTGGAGTCTGGGTGTGTAAGCACGCTCGTACGTTTTCAGCACCTTTGAGACTGTGAGCGGATGGTCATGTCATAGCAAAGCATGTCAAATAGATTTTTTTGAGTTTTATGTATTCTTGGTCAATCCAGTTGTTGTTGCTCATGAAATAACAATCTTCTGGGATCCGTGTCTAAAGCTTAACCATAGCAACAGGAGAGGTAGTGCTCAGAGAATATTTCAAACATCTGCTTTGTAAGGATGTGTTTCTATTTAATAGACTTTTAAAATATCTAAACATCAACATTGAACAGCATATTGAATGATTTACAGGCAATATTCGAATTCAAGGAGGTGTTTTCTGCCATATAGGAGACTTTTAAAAATTGATTTCGTGCAATGTCCTTTTAAAATTAAAGTTTCTGTGGAAAAAAAAATGAAAAAGAGGAATTCTGCTTTTCAGGGTAGCAGCTACTGAAAATTCCCCTACAAATGAAGGAAACAAGGTGAAGGTGAACCAGTCAGATCTCAGCCTAATGAAACATCTCTGTGGTGGCTTTGGGAAGGCTGTGTGCAGGAGATGGCCCGCCAGTCTGGCAGAAGTAGAACGAGTTCTGCCAAACTCACCAAAAAAGACTGATGGTTGAAGTGATTTAAAAAAAGAAAATATTTTTCCCAGTTAATATGATATTTTGCAGGTTTTTAGTAACGATTGATGATTTACACAATAAATAGACCAGACATGCTTGTTTAAAACTGAATAATGGTGCGTTCGCACTTTTCATAGGGAGGATTCTCCTGACAGACTAGTTGAAGAGCCAGGTCTCGTTTTAGTTCAATCATGCAGACGTCCAGAATATGTGGAGAAACCATGTCAATTTGGACCCATGTACTGTCAAGCACAGTTGAAGCCGAGACGTCAGATCTGTCGAGACGTCATTCTACAATGACTCACACCTCCTGTGTAGGAGGACTTTTTTTATGATGAAACTATGAACTTCTGAGAATACCTGTTTACCAGCCTGTAAAGTAGCTCCCCACAGAGTTGTGGTGCTCATTTTTTTCTTTTATTTGGTTTTTAAAGTATCCTTATCTAATTACTCGATTTCAGTTTACAGTGCAGTAATTTCCTGAAGCCTTCCACAAAGCATTGGGCTTGCTAACTTTGTAGAAAATTGAATTCGCTTACTTGTGCTGAGGAGGCTTATGCTGCAGGTCCCAGCAGCACTTTTAGCCCACTTAACTTTGCTAAACTTTTTGCAGCACCCATGGGCTCTGCTTCCTCATGAAAGGACCTGCAGCTGGGCTCCAGATGGCCGTCTGCGTAGACAAAACCGTTTTACTGCCTCGTCCCTGCAACATTACTCAAACGTTATCACCCCTGCCTACAAAAATCCATCTGTTCTTGTCCGCTAACTTGAGGATCCATCATCTTGACGTTTGTATTGAAACATTGACAATAATGACAGAATGACATGGATCTCAGAACAACACCATGCATGTTTCAGTTGGCAAGTTTTGTCTTATGGTTGATTTGCACAAATGAAGCCATCAGCAGAAGTTATATTTTCAGTAAAAGGAGGTGGATTTATACCATTTATAAAAAAAAAAAAAAAAGGTGAATTTCAAAACACCTTTGTTTTGAGCTTTGATGGACAGCAGACTTTATCTCCTTAAGTTTACCTTCTGATTGAGGATCGGCAAATGATTTGAGGTTCAAGTTTGCACCATTTCCGTTCATTCCTTTTCTCACTCACACACAAATGCTCAACAATTGTTGTGTAACTGGACGCAGATGCAGAGTGGTGTGATTTTAACAGCTTGCCCCACCTCACTGTGATTGTCTGTGTTTCTGCGCCTGCATTTGCATCCTTTTTTGTTGTTGTTGTTGTTGTTGTTGTTGTTGTTGTTGTTTTGCTTTTTGCTTTCATGCAAGCTTAACTTCAGCTAATCAGTCATTCACTGTACTGGTGGATAGTTCCTGTAGAGTCCACACACCTGCAGTGCCACAGCAACTCTCTCCTCCTTGAGCATCATTTCCAGCCAGTGGAGCCTTCTTTTTGGTTCTTCCTACATCCAAATCACCACCAAGACTGATCTTTGTAGCTTCGCTTCACTGCAGATTTATGTTCAGTTTCTCGCACAAAACATTTATCTTTGCTCTCTGTATCTCCTGCTTTTCTAGAAGTTACAGGCAAATACAATATTGCAGGTCCTGGAGGTCAGAGAATTCTTTTGTGAGGACTTTGATTTATTTGTGCATTTATACTCTATGTGCTAAGTTCTTGAGAAAGCACTTTGTGTCACGCGGCTTGCCCCGTGGTGTGTTTTAGTCCAGGCCAGTGACCAAGGGTCTTACAAACAGGGTGTGCGTGCACATCTTTCCCATCCCATATATTAAAGCTTGACCCTGTCCGACTGTAGGACATCCCTCTGAAGGCCTGCACACACAAATTTGGTTGAATTTTTTTTCATTCTCTCCCACTTCCTGCGTCTTAGGCATCACCAGCAGATTTTAACCCTCCATGTCAATGTGTGACCTCTTGAAAAGCTGCAGATCATAAATCTGTGTTATTCTGCTTTATTAGTCTCTGGTCACCAAAGGTGTACTGTAGCTGGCTGATAATGTTTTCCTTTTTTTTTTTTTTGGACTGTTCTGCTCAGATTTATCCAGGAAATAGAGATGAACATGGGGCCAGGTCAGGCTAAGCAGTGCCAGCTGCGAGCTTTTCTCACTTACTACATCAACGACCTTTTTCTCAACCAGGTTTGTAAAATTTAAGTCTATCAGTTTGGCTCTCCAGCACTTAGTGCTTTTAAAACACACAGCAGCTTTCCCTGAGACGAGCATGTTTTTTTTTGTTTTTTTTAACAACCTACATGAATATTGGTGTCAAAACTGAGTGTGTTCTTACAATTAGGTGCGGAATGAGATCAACAAGGACATTGAGGCAGTGAGCAAGGTGGCTGACCCTTTGAAGATCCTCGCCACTGCTGATACAATGAAGCTCCTGGGAGTCCAGAGACCCCTGCTGCAGGTGAGGAACACCCCACGCATGCAGTGCTTAGATTATATCGAAATTAAATTCAAGTAGGGTGTAATAAAGCCTGTGACTTTATAAGCCGGTACTGGGCTCAACATGCTTCTTTTGTTCAATTTTTACAGTCCAAACTAAGAATACTGGATGTGAATAACCTTTGACTCCTGTTCTGTGTGTATCCTGCCCACATGTGAGCAGTTAGGAACACTCACCAAAGAAAATCCCACACTACCTGTTAGCCTGGCACTGCCTCTCCTTTGTACCACTGCTCAATGGAGGAAAGGTCTCCTGGGTGCACTCACCTTGTTTTGTGTGATTTCATTCAGTTGAGGTGCAGACAGACGCATGCACACACACACACACACACACACACACACACACACACACACACACACACACACACAGAGAAATGTGTGCCTTCCATTCTCTCTTTCTTCAGGGCTTTTCCTGTACAACAAACCTCATCTATGAAGGGCACCAGAAGATTTTAAGCTCACAGTTCGTTTTCCAGCAACACTTGACACCAAAACATCATGTTTCTCAGGACACAAACCACAAAAAAGAGAGCTTATCTTTGCTTTGCTTTGCTCACCTTGCTTCTTTCTAATGTTGGGTGTGCTTTTCCATCCTGCATGAGCAAACTTGTGTTCAGAAAAAGGAACTAAACTGTAATGTGTGTGTGTGTGTGTGTGTGTGTGTGTGTGTGTGTGTGTGTGTGTGTGTGTGTGTGTGTGTGTGTGTGTGTGTGTGTGTGTGTGTGTGTGTGTACTGTTGTGTCCCAGTAAAGTAGTTTGTGCTGTAATTGTCTAGCTTTGCGTCGTTATTCTTTGGATTTATTTTATTTTATTTGTCTGTCCTGCATATTTACTGGAGAACATGTTTGTTCCTGTCAGAGTCTTCCTGCGTCTTTCATAGCGAGGGAACGGTGGTGGCAGGCCATTACAGAGAAGGAGAACGTGGGCGTTGGAGTTCAGTAGGGTTTGTTTACGGCTCGGGCCCCTCCTTAACGAGCAGTGCGGCATCTTGCTAATTATGCTGCTGTGGCTAATGAGCCTTTCTGCTGATAGTGAGGAGTGCAATAAAACACTCCCTTTGTTTTGGCTTTTTGCCTTTTTAATTGGACTGAATAAAAGGGGTCTTCCTTTCTACTCATCCAGCCTTTCGCATTCTTGGGTTGGAATGGCATTTGTTTCTGTGGTCTTTTTAGGTATGTATTTATATTTAAATGTGGGGCTAGTTTGCTCTGCATGGATGTGCTTGCATTCCAACTGCTTTCTTCGTCCACATTGCCATTGCCATCAGAGTGCTCTTTCCGATAATGTCTTTTTGAATTCTTTTTATGCTGTCAGACCTTTTAATAATAAAAGCAATACACTTTTTGCCACGCATAAGAGTTAATAGCACAGGAACCACTGGTTGTTCTCCCATCTCTCAGCTGCAATGGACAATTAGGGGTTTAATGACAGTTGTATATAATACTTTGTCATAGTCAGTGTGTCTGCTGTTGTGTGTGTATTGTGTATTGTGTCCTGCGTGCCCTGATATGCTCTGTTCCAGTTGTAACCAGAGAGACCAGCACCCTGCACCAATCAGAGCCCAGCTTGGTAGATGAGATATAGAAAACTCAATATTGCCACACCACATTAAACACTCTTTCACATACACCTTGGCCAGAGCCAGGTATGGACCACAGGGGAGTACGTTTTATAAATGCGTCTGCTGCCTGCAAGCACTGAAGCACACATTAATATGTGCAATAGTTCAAATCTGAGGAAGACATTACTGTTCAGTGTGTGTGGTTTTTCTGAAAGTCTGGTGTGCAGATATTATTTAACACTCACATGCATTATCACACTATTGCAGATTTTACACTTCTATTCAACTCTATCAGCCATATCATATCGAGTAGATTTATCTGGCTTGTTTCCACCTTGCAACACAACGGGAATATTTATTGACACATTTCCATAACATTAACTTTTAGACTTTTAGAAACGGAATATTAAATATATTTATGAGTTATTTGACCCTTTGTCAGTGATATCTCCCCGGTAGAAATTGACAGAGGGACTTTCCAGAGATACTGCATAAGGGTCAAGGTGAAAATCATTCTATATCACACCAGTCTATAGTAAGCAGTATAGCGCATCCAAGCATGCAATTTATAAGTAAAATAGTAATAGGCAATGATTTGACTATCACATGGCACCAGTAGAGTCATCCGCTGGGCTAATACATGTATCATGCACATATATTGCAGAATAATGACGGTTATGTTCCTGACATTGGCTGGATATTGTCCACTAGAAGTGTGTGATAAGAGCTGACTGGGACAACATATAGTTTAGTGGGAAAGGTTAACAGCCATTCATGTGTGTGTGTGTGTGTGTGTGTGTGTGTGATAACTAAGACCTGGCTGATAAGTCTCAGGAGGAACAGCGTTGTTAAAGCAAGGACAAAGGCAGCCAGACGCCAGTCTGTTCTCTATATATTTGTCTTTCTTGCTTGATCCCTTTGTTAGTTGTTGCATTTTCAACTACATGTTGTTCTTTTTTTGAATTCTTTTTTTTTTAATTTTATAGCCTGCAACACTTCACTGCACAAACACCAGTAGCCATAGCAGCTCGATGCTATCAGTCCAGCTTTTGGTGTCGCCACTGATTGATTCATTTAATTAGAGTTAGATCGAGGGGGAAAGGTAGAGGAGGAAACAGAGAGGGAGAGCTGGGGAATAGGAGGAGAAAGCAGAATGGGGAGGGTATAGTCACTCTGTTGGATAGCTCCAGAGATTGGCTCCATTAATCTTCACACAGCTTCATACGCGTGCAACGAAACAAACCTAGGAAAACAAGCAACGGCCCACTGCATCCTCTCTGCCCACAAGACAGGGATGTTGAGCCACCTGCACGTCCGCTCTGAGACTGTCCAAGCACCCTTTTATGTTATGTTTGTCTGTATCATCAGTCAAAAACACACTTTAGCTGCATTTACATCAGTCTTAACTAAGCACTATTCAAATTTGTCCCCAGTGTCTCAGAACAATACCCACTAAGCAGCCTTTTTGTTTCTCTCTGTGCACAGTCAGTGTCACAGTAATGCGTGCACATATATGTCTTTTTTGGTTTTTCTGTCTGTTCTTGTCCTGATCCAGATTCTACCCAAATCCGTTCGCTCTCTGTCTGTCAACAACCTGAAAATTGACTTTGTATCAGCCATAGTCAGCTGCCACTGGAGCGCTAATGATCGTGACCTTTTGCATTTCATATTCACGTTGTGGGTGCGCAAGAAGAGAGGTAGAATCAGACATACACACGATATGGGTGCATTTGCTTGCACACACACGTGCATCCTCCTCCAATAACTGTAATGGTTCTGACATTTCGTGTGTGATGCCGTGTAGATTGTGTTTATTTGTGGTGGGGCTGATCATTTGCTGTTGATTGGCTCCCCTCTGTGAACACCCGATCACCCACCCCACCTACCCACCCAGCCACACTCACTCACACACACACAGTGCAGTGATTAAAGCGTGGAAACAGGGGTGTCTCTTTATTGAGGAGGCTCTCAGCACCCTGCACCCATTAACACAGCAATCACAACACAATACAACTGTTAACTGCATCGGTCATGCCCTGTGATTGGGACACAAGTGGGGAGTGGGAGGAAGGAGCGTATTTGGGTTGTTTGTGCACACACACACATGCACTACCCTCATCCAGGCTGATTTTACCCCCGCTCAACCAGACTGGAATCCTCCACATCAGTAGAAAACTGCGCCCAAAATCAAACAGCAGTAATTTTAAGTAAATTCTTATTCTTCCCTCTGTCCACATGTTATGTGTCATCTTGGATGATATCTGTGGGCTTGCAATCAACATCACATATTTATATGCACATTAGTTTAAATGTGTTTCTATTACCTGCTGCATAGCTAGCCATTATTATTTCCAACTTGGTGGGATTTGGGGGGGAATATCATTTTCATTTTAAATGAAAAAGTCCAGAGAAGGGGTTTTTATTGTTGGATTGGAACCTCCATCTTTCTGCTTATTATTCCAGTGAAATTCATACTAAAACAGCTTTAAACTCTACAGGAGATTAATTCATTAAATGATTATTCAAAAGTGTACTGTTTTTGCATTCATATTTCTGTCACTCCCCACTGCCTCTGTGTCACTACAATCCTACCACACAGAACAACATGATCCTGAGCTATGCGGCTGTTTACAGTGGACTGTGGATTCTTTTAAATGCTAAGTTTTTGAGGCAGGCTCCCAACAGAGCTTTCTGTTTTGCATTCCTTCGTAGTGCTGGAGGTATAACAATTTCCACCACCAACCTTTGCCTACTTATCTCACACCGAACACATAGACTCCTCAGGCTCACACACACGGCTTCTCGGGCCCCCAACCTGCCTCTACCTTGGAAATGTTCCTTTCTCACACTAGAGAAACATGCTTTATTTATGCTGTTAATATATTAATATCATTATATTAGACATTATAAATAATATGTTCTTGTCTCTGTGTGGTGATGGCTTGAAGGAAAGAGCGGTCTGGCTCACAGTGCCTGATAAAACGTACACTTGTTTTCGGAATTTGGAAAGAACCATCATGTAACTGTAAGCTGTGTGTCTTTGCCTCAGGATCAGTATGAGCATTTGAACTTATGGGCTAAATGGGGGACCATATAATGCACATACAGTATAATATGGTCATTATCTTCATTGTTTCTTTTAAACACACTAGAAATAGTCCACGGGCATCCTGGTGTGTAAGAATTCCAAGTAATATAACCAATAAATCATGAATTACTGAATAAAATTGTAATAATCTTCTTTTGATGTCAACCAAAACCATTGATATGATATATTTGAGGAAATTGTGCCATAAGGATTCTAGAATTACCTGGAAAATCTCCCTACCATAACCTGCATTTTTATGGCCAGTGCAATATGATCAGCAGTCTGTGACCATCCATGTGTGATATTGCTCCTCATCTGTTAATTACACCTACCAACACTTCACTAACCTCATCGGTGATGATGATGAAGATGATCATGATCATGATAATGTTCTCCGTTTAGTCTCTTGACAGCAACATATTTTTTATTGTTTAATTTTTCGTTATTTTTCATTCCGCACACTTAAATAAAAGTGGAAAACATACTTCTGAGATGTCAGAGCTTAAGCAAACTTCAATATGAACCTGTTCCTGTGTACACGCACATACACACGGGTGTGTAGCGGTTGAACATAAGTGTGATGGCCATCCGGTGTGCGTCAGGGGATCTATGGCTCAATTCTGACTTTGATGAATGATCTGTCAAGGTGTCCCTCTCTGTGTCCAGCTCCCCCTTTACGCAGAGGAGGGACAGCCTGTGTGCTTGTCTGGGACACACTTTGGGGGGGGTATGACTGCCTGTGTTCTTGTTGCCGTGGGTGTGGGCTGCCGCATTAATACACTGCTAAACGTGTGATATTTTGGCAACCCACAGTCACACGTCAGTGGCATCTGCGGACATTACACAGGTCATTGGTCTGGGGTCAGGCTGTGATTGAAACGGCAAAGAGCAAGGGGCTTAAACACTGTCACCCCTGCTGTTTTAATGGGAAAGTCTATGATCTTTCCCCTCCTCCATTTTAGCTGTTTTGAAATCATTACTAGTATTTAGCTAATTGAGTGCCTGGGTAAATAGAAAGCATCCCTGCAGTCCCAGTGCTTTTTGCACTGTATTAATCATGTTCCTGCATTCTGCTTTTTACTCAACCAAAAGGAACCACAACTTTTAGTGGAGCTCAGGAAGCTTTCTAAAGCAATGTGCATCCATTAACATCTTTTTTTTTTT
>BJFM01002048.1:118094-146399 GCA_016586285.1 Arothron firmamentum | reverse complement strand
ACAATTCTCGTTCTGGCTTCGTGAACAACAAGATGCAGGTTTCATTAACTCGCTTCATTTTGAAGGAATGAAAAGATGCATTTGCGCCTTTGCGTGTCATTGTGTGTCACTGAGGGGTTCTGTCTCCACGGTGGGTTGCTGAGAGATTTTAATCTTATTAACAGTCCCTTACACTGTTTTGCAAATGGCTTTCCGACTGCTTGGGTAATGAACTGTTTAAAAGTGTTTACAGCGCAAGCTAACATACATCACTCAGACACATACAAAAACAGACACATGCACTTTTATGCACAGACGTACACACGCTTCTCAATGCCAGCTGTCCTCACAACATGCATCCATGCACACACAGACACAGACACACACACACACACAGTCCTATAAATGCATAATTTCTGTTTTGATGTCAGGTGCTACAATAAAAAGAGCAATTTAGAGGGGTTTTTTTCTTTGAATTTACCAGATTTCTTCAAATCTATAAGTAACTTCAAAACAGGGGCAGCAGTTTTGGACTCAAAGTCTTGGGAGTGAGGTAGGACACATCCCTCCCCATGCTGGGCTGATCCCACCCTTGCCCACTTTAGCATATTACCTGCAGTAGAGGCAGCCTTCTTTTGCCATGGCTATGAGGCTGAGGGGTGTTGGGTTTCTTTCCAGCTGCTCTCCCTGTTCTCCCAGACTGTAGAGGAAATATCTAAACCTCATTCAGTGATCGCCACAGTGGTCGCAGATACATCATTTCAGCATTCAGCAGTCAGGGTTGTTGTTAGTTTCCCTCCATGTGCATAATTTACACGTCTGCCAGATGGGCTTCCTTAATTAAAAGAAGCAGTTGAGATTTGAAACTTGTCTGTCAGACTGATTGTATAAATGCGGAAACTTGGGGAGAACTTTGTCACGCTTACTTTTCTCAGCTTTTAAAGTGGGGCTATTGATGTTTTTACATAATATTCACAGCCTGTCCCAGCTTGAACACCAGCATTAACAAGTGAAGCACATTTAGAGCACAAGTCACATCATTGTAGTGATGGAGGTCAAAATATTAAAAGCTGTTTCATTTTCATTTGTCCTTCATCGCCACAGAATTTTCCTTCTTTCTGCTGTTTTTGTTTTATTTTCATGATTTTGTGTTTTTCGTTTTAATCGTATAATGAGTTGACTTGCCTCGGGTGTGCAGATAATGCTCGATCTTGGGAATGGAACGCTAATGTTTTCCAGGCTGTGTTTTGCTGCAGAGAGGTAGAGACAGCGTCCGTGACGCATAGAAACACACACACATAGATTCACAGCAGCTTTTAAGGTGAACGGTCATGAATTCTTCCTTTCTGTCTCGCCCCCAGTTAAAGAGCGAGCCAATGCGACCCTCATCAATATTGACAAGCTTTTCTGTGAAATGAGCTTCGAGATGGAAAAATGAACAAGACCTTGGAGAGAAATAAAGAGCATGTGAGAGAGAGTGGGTGTGAATGCAAATTCTCCGTCAGCCAAGGCCATTATTTGTAAAAGGAAGGCCTGAAAACAGATATTATTCACCCAAAATTCCTGACTCATCCTTTCAGTCATCACTCTTTGTCGTCTCGGGTTTCCAATTCTCCAAAATGACAGCAGCTGACATTAGCTTCAAATATTAGCTAGCGAGCTATTACTGTTAGTTTCATTTCAAGTTTTAAAACTGACATGAATACACACATTTATTGTGGCATGCTCGACATTTACGCTTGATGTTTTGGTCACCTGCGACGGGTGTTTGTCATCTCACTGCCGTTTGTAGATCTTTCCATGTTGGTGTGTTCTCTCAGGAATAGCCCATAGTTCCCGCAGGTTCTGATGAAAGAGCTATTAATTCCACAAACCTCTCGTGACTCTGTCAACAACATTTCATTAAAACGCTTTGCGTTGGTAGCGGCTGAATGTTTCCTCTGTGTTTGCAGCTCCCGGTGGTGGCAGACTGAGGCTCTTGAAGTGCTTTTTAGTAAATTGGGCTTGACAGCAACAGTAGTTTGACTTTTGTGTTTTCTCCTTTGTTGTTTCCCCCTGTTTCCTGCACTAGAGAGCCTTGTTATTGTTAACTCCAGTTTACTGTAATTCTTCTTCCTGTCTCCACTCAGGCAGTACTATGAGATGTTGTACAACACTGCCGATGAGCTGCTGAATCTGGTGGTGGACCAGGGCGTTCGCTACACCGAGTTGGAGTACATCAACGCCCTGTCGCTGCTCCATCGCAGCCAGACCGGCGTGGGCGAGCTGAGCACGCAAAACATCCGTCTGCAGAGGCTGAAGGAGATCATCTGCGAGCAGGCTGCAATTAAACAGGCTTCCAAGGACAAGAAGATAACCACAGTGTGATGAAAAACAGCACTGAATCCAGAGGGTGGAAATAACAGTGTGTGTGTGTGTGTGTGCCTCATCCCTCAAATCTGTCATGTGGGTGTCAAATATTCTGATTGTTTGAAAGAGTAATGACTGATCATTAAAGATTAGGCTGGCAAATATGCTTTCACAACACTTGCACACTTCACGATAGTGTCTTTATTTCTTCTTTCCTAATGTCTCCTTCCTTTTATATTTACGGTCTGTTTGTGATTTGTTTTTGTTTGTTCATAGCTCGTTTCTGATTGGGTTCACGCAGGTTCTAGAGCCTCTCAGCGCTCACAGTTGAAGGCACAGCAGTACACCCCATTCACTCCCAAACTCATATCTAATCTGCTTCTTTTCCATTTTTAGGAGCAAAAAAAGAGAAGCACTCTAACTCCCAACTGTCCCCTGCTTGCCATGACTTCAGGCCAATGTCGGGGACCCTCACCCAAACTTGGCCCTCATCTCATTTCCCTGTTAGATCTAAACTGCATTTCTCAATTACACCTCCATCTCTCCCCTTTCAGCAGCCCCAAGGGCCCGCTGATTCAGTCTGCAATAACAGATGCTAGATTAGACTGTGAAAGTGGCCACATCCTCTGCCTGCTGCCAATTTGGTGTGGTCCCCAAAGATTCCTCCAGCCTAGAATTGTATATCATCTCTGGCTGCTAAATTCTGTTTGTCCTTTATTATATAGTTGCTGGCAGTTCTAATTTTCTAATTCATTTTCATTTCTGTAAATTAAAATCAATTTTTAAGTGTCAAGTCCAACATGAAGCCAATTCCTTCACTTCTATGCATTGAGGAATCTGTAGCGAGACTTGGCAACATCACACAAGCACTATAAAGGGGGAAAAAAATGTATTCCGAGGATTTTTGCAGTTCCAAACTGCGTGGCTCCTCTTTTAAGGTTAATTCCAAATAAACTCGAGATGATCACACACCATTTTCTTCCTCTCTTCCCTGCTACAATCTGTGTTTTTAGTTCATTAGCTTTGGAGAGAAGTACTTAACGAGAGCACGGGGAAGGGAAACGGGAGACTTGTCAATACTTGGTGCCCAGCGCCAGTTTCCCAGAAGCCCACGCAGCAATCCATCATAATGACACATGGGCTGGAATCAATGGGAACACAACCGTGGAGCTGCAGAGGTCCTGCCAACCACTCCAAAATGTGCGTTCGATGTAAAGTTTAAAATATGCCTTTTCAGCTGTTAAACTTTCTGTCTGCATGATATAAATGGGGAAATGTAATGAATTGGTAATTGCAACAGTTTTCACTAATGATATACTACGTTCACATGTACAAGCACTGGCATATTCATATCCTGCAAAATATTTGTCTTTATTTTCATATTATTTACTGCAAAATGTTAAAACTCTCATCCATGTGACTACCAACCAACATCTTGAATAAAATAAATACATTTCCCATTATGCTCATATCTAAAGTGACTGTATGTTCCACGGGGAGAAGCCTCATGCAGGTATGATCATCTGCTCCACACATGAGAAATCGTCTTATATGGGAGAGAGGTGTGACAAAAATGATCACAGGCCATGCTTTTCCTGACAGATGTTATTCAAACAATGAAAATCTTAAGTGCTGTACATTACAGTCAAAGACAGAGGGCATGTGATATTAAAAATAGCTCTGCTTAACTACATAAAGTCTTCAAAAAAAATAATGCCAACATGTATACATATCTGCCCTCAAATGAGCGTCTAAACTACGTCACCCACAATTCCTTTCGTCCGTCAACGGTTGCTTAGTAACCACCATGCTAACTTGATTGCTGACTAGCTTGCCAAACGTAAACAGTCGCTAATGAAATTTCCGCCTTTTTCTGAAAATACTTCGAGGCTAATTGATTGTAAATGAGTCACTTGTGCTGAAACTTTGGCTGTAATGGAAAACTTTGCCGCACCGTCTCCAAGCTGCTGCCCCCCGGTGTCCGACGGTGACGCTGAGTTCGCTGCGGATCCAGGCAGCGTTGAGAATCAAGAAAACATAGAGATGGAGGTAAGCCGGAAAAACCAAAGCACGTGTTTGTTATATGTATTCTGTATCACACTCCTTTTAGAGAAACATTTTATCATCACCTATCAGTAAAGTGTATAATGTATGGATACTATTCACATTAGATATGTAAGAATGGGATAAAAGGGGAGAAAATGTAGTTTAGCATCCACAAAGGGGATACATGTGTTTGCTCTGATGTATGTCCGCATTGTATATATTATTACATTATGTCTGCAGAAGGACGGTGTTTTAACTGCTGAGATGGTCTCAAGCTGCTTGTCCAGCCTGGAACATAGTGCTACAGGGCTGAAACACACCTACCACTGCTTATCTCTCCCTGTAAGACACCTCCATACATACACAGAAGCATTCCTGAAGTGCATCACCTTGACTTTGCAGCATGTTTTTATTCACGCGGGTGTCTTTGCATTTAAAATTTTAGGCATTGTGTGTTTCTGTGTCGTAGAATAAGAATCTCAAGGACATCTCCGTTTTATGCAGTTATGTTCATCTTCAGAAGCTGGAAGTGCCACAGAATAAAATCAAAGGTGACCTGATCTTTCAGCCATTCCCTCTTCTGTTTTCCATTCTATTAATGATTGCTGTAACCTATATAAATTTTAGATTTGTTCTGCATCAGCCACATGCCGCTTCTCATCATCCTGGATGCTTCACACAATCAAATCTCCGACTTTTTTGGTTTCCAGCCACCTCAAAATCTCAAGGTAACACAAGACCTTGAACTGACAGAATAGGTCCACATTTGGCTTCTTTTTTGTGCTATTCCCTCATGATGGCCTTGGATTTACATCGCCCATCTGTAGTCCCTCTCAATATGCTTACAAGGCATTAACTGCCCTTGAATGACACTGAACTTTCACAAATTTAAAAATCCTTCCTGTACTCAATGGATTAAGCCGGAGAATTTCTTCAGCAAGGTGACGTGAAAACGAATGACTTTACTTACTGCTATTCTCTTTTTCCAGGAGGTTAATCTTTCCCATAATCACATGACAAAAATGAAGGATTTGTCTGCTTTTTGTTGTCTGAGAAAACTCGACCTTGGATGTATCCTTTCTATGTCTAGATAAGTGCATTACTCTTCTCTAGTTCTATATGAGAGATGAGTAATTTTCTTTTTCTTTTAATGAAAGTAATTAATGGCATCCCAATTTGCCTGTGCATTTTCCTGAACTTGTCCACTATTAGACAACAGTTTCGGTGAGATCGGTGGTCTTGAGCACTGCTGCATGCTCACTCATCTAAACCTGACAAACAACAAGATCTCTCGGATCAGTGGCCTGGACAGTCTGCCTCTTACACACCTTTGCCTTGTAGGTTCACCTCTATTGCTGTCACAACTATCTTCTAGTGTGCACATTTACTCACAAGTACTCACACACACACTGGTGCGATGGTTATTTGAAGATATGTCTCCCTGTGTATTTTAATCACGTGTGTCAGATTACAGCTGTCTGATTTGTCCCCTAGTCTCTCCTTGTGAAGTTCTCTTTTTATATGCAGTGACGTGTCCGTCTAATGTTTGAGGATCACCATGTGGTCCAACAGCGGGTCTCTATTCGAGCTTATGTGTGGGGAGGGTTGCACCTGTGTCGCCGTTACCTCACTGCTCTCGCTCTCTCTGCCCATCTGCGGCTTTGCTTTGGGACCAGTGGCCGATGTTTGAGTGAGCTCGGCCGCCAGACACTCACACCTTGTCTATCCGGCATCCATCTAATCCCATCCCTGACCCTTCTTCCACACACGCTGCCTCCCTAAACAGCACGGACCTGTCAGGCAGCCTGTTTCACAGCCCATCACAGCACTGACCTAGGGCTTCATGGGACCAGCACCGTCACCCACCCCCACTGACAGCAGCCCTCTGCCAAGCAGCATGCTTGGCAAGAGCTGGGAGGTTTGGCCAGACAGCTTGATAACAACTTTAGTCAGTGGAATAGAGTTAGCAGCAGCCTGGGGACCCTGACAAGGGTGGAGAGCTCAGGTCCAGTTGTTTGGTTGGTTGGTGTGCTGTGTTAGCACCTCAACATCTGTTGGGCTGTCAGCCCTCACCTGTCAGGGTTTAGCAGGTAGAGGCAGGCCTGTCACTCAACTCGGCACTGCGGAGAAGAAGTGCACGCACCCCACAGAGCGACCATGGCACCTTTAATATTTATGAGTGGAAATCAGTGACTGTGTATGAAGTAGAACTCTTTATGCGTGCATGCATATGCATGAGTATCATGTCCTTGCCGCTTTAAATACACCCTCCTTCCTCTCTGCGTCAAGAGTGGGAACCAGCTGAAGGTGATTGAAGGGTTGGAGAACCTTAGGAGTTTGCAAGTTCTCGACGTGTCTTCAAATAGAATCAGCAGTCTGTCTGGCCTGCAGAATCTCCGCCTCTTGTGTAGCATCAACCTGGAGAAAAACCTGGTACTGATCCGACAGTCCTTCACAAACCAAATAGATGTCAGTCTGCAACATTCATGAGTTTTGCACACACGGGAACTCCAGGGAATGATTTTGTATTTGTTTCAGATTGGTGACGTCCAGGAGTGCAAACACATTCATGATCTCCACCTGTTGTGGGACCTAAAACTGAGAGGAAATCCTGTGCAGGTAATCCAGTGAGGAGAACCATCAGAAATATGTGCATGCAATGCTTTTTATATTTTACCTTTAAAATGTGTTTTTTGGCATGTATGTTCTTGTTAGGAGCAACCTGATTATAGACTGGAAGTTGTCTTCCTTCTCCAACATCTAACTATGCTGGATGAAGACAAAGTCACAGCTGAAGAAAAGGTATATTTTCACAAAAAGATCATTTTTCCAAAACAAATTCAATGATAAAATTGCTATGTCTGTGTTCTTTGATGTTTGTGTGAAATATGTGGAACTCACTATGAATTGTAGGTGTCATCATTAAACAAGTATGACCCTCCGATGGAGCTGGTGGCTGCCAGGGATCACATGACTCACCTTATCTATCAGATGATGCAACCTCAGGTGCTCTATGACAGGTTGGAACAAATATAAATTATAAAAAAGCATCAAAATTGTTCTCCTCAGACAAGAGGAGCTTTTCTATGCTGTGCTTATACCTTCTCCCTTCATAAAAAAAGAAAATGAACTCATGCGTCGTCAGCACTTTTTTTTTGAAAACATCGATCATCAGCAAATTAAATTCTACAGTCAATTTACCATTAAAGCGCATCCATAAAGCCCACAAGGCTCCTATCTGCAGTGAATGTAGAAGTGGCTTTCACAACTCTATCAGTGTAGTTAGAGAGAACATACCTGTGAAATATATATTTAACGTAAATCAATTCACTGTGTATGTGTGCATGTTTCCGAGGAGCACTCTGCCTTGCGCAGACTCTCCGTATCCGATGCTGGTTCTGACTGGTCCTCAAGGCTGTGGGAAGAGAGAGCTGACCCACAGATTGTGCCAGGATCTGTCTGAATTCTTCGCATATGGGTCAGTTTCAAACATCTATATTGTAAAATTGACATGTTACAGGAACTCCCCAAGTGGAAATAATCAACCGTATTTGCACATATGTTTGTGTCCACAGAATCTCTCACACCACAAGGGGGCGCTACTATGGTGAGGAGAATGGTGTTGATTACCATTTCCTCAACGAGGAAGAGTTTCAGAAACTGGTTCACACGGTGCGTTAATTTTCCTTTCAGCTCTTTTGACCCGAGGAGTAAATGAAAAAAGTCCTGTGCTCAGACTAAACAGATAGATATTCTCGCCTTTAATCTCAAATATTGGATGTGCCTTTTGGCCAGTCGCCATCCTCCATTCCACCGGTCAGAATTGATTCTGAGTAGCCGTGGGTTTGGGAATATCCCCACAGTTCTCAGAAAGAAGGAGTTGGACAGCAAACGTCCTTCGTTATCCCGGAGTCTGAGAGAACAATAAATCAATATTTCCAATAATCAGCTGAACTCAAAGGCCCTATTCAGACAGATGTAAGGAGACTTATTAACTTCCTTACCCCTTGCCTGACTTTTGCAGCCAAAATATTCTTACTTCCAGTAACATCATAAATCATAACAATAGACTGATATTCATCAAAAGCTATTATTCTTTTTTTAATATACCTTCCAAACTCCTCAAAATTGCTGATTGTGTTCACTCCCTGGCAATATTGAGATGAGATATTACGATTATTAGTTTTACTTGGCTTGGTTGGTTTGCCTTTTACCCGGCAGTGTTTCATTTAAGAAATGGTTTTAATTGAGTATTCAGAGGAGTCGTTAGATTTCACTCATCATGGCGTCTCCTGGAACATTAAACCTGCAGGAAAGGAGATCATTTTAAAACATAATGTGATTTTGTGGGTGATAAGGACAGAGGTGTCAAAATCATATGTTTTCTTTATGATTCTCCCTGTCAAGCTAAGGTTGGTATAAAAAAGATCGGCGATGAGAGAGGTCTGGGTCACACAGCGAATTACACATCAAGAGCTTTGATGCTTTCATCCCATTTTGTCCCTAACACAAGACCTAGAGGGCCTCTCCTGGTCAATTGTGCTCCCTCTTCATGTTCTGACCTCGCACGTGTCCCTTTCCCTCTGTCATCAGGGCTGCTTTTCAACATCAGTGTAATCATCACCTCTCGAGCTAGCTGTTCTTATACAAAATTAGCCTTAATCAGCACTCCTTGGTGCTTATTTTACTCCGTACAGCGTTGTAAATAAAAGGAACACCTGCTGTGTAATTTTGTTTGAAAAGCATTTCAGGCCGGTAATGTGGAAAAATGATGTTTGGAAATTTGAGGTGGAAAATAAGGGTCACTGGAGTTTAAATCCCTCTGTGACCTCCAGAGGCGAAATGTATGGGAGTAATTGGTAAAATAGCTGTATTTAAAATACAGTGACTCGCTGTAAATGAGATTTTTATTCACTCTTCTGTATGCAGCAAAAGAAAGCACAGCTGACAGACTTGAGATGGATTAGAAGGTTTTGTTGTTTTTTGCTTCTGGTTCTACTTATAAATCTAAATTATACTTTTTCCTCTCTGATTGCTATTTAAATGGAATAAACTATAATAATTCAGAAGTTAGGGTCATTAAGATAAAGCAAGACAGAACGGTTTAGCTAAATTTGCTGCGTATGATTACAGACTTTTACAAAAACAATCTTGTTTGGACTCATAATTTCAACTGTATTCAGCTCAATCAGAAGCTATCAGATGAGCAGCCAGCCAGGTCATGTTTGGGACAATCTTGGGAGGACATGTAGGATTTGTTTTTGCCTGTCCAGCTACACATGAGTAGGAAAAAGTGCTGCTCTAAAATGGTCTCTTGTTCCCATTTTAGGGTAAATTTATCCAGACTGTTCAGTATGGAGGTCACATGTACGGCCTGAGCAGAGATGCCATAGAGGATGTAGCCAGAGAAGGGCTAGGGTGCTGCGTGCATATGGAGCTCGAGGTTTGTATGGAGGAAAAGTAGTTCAAGCTGAAATAATCAAAGCTGCTCTTTCTAACAGAACGACAAACTGTGTGTTACTGCAGGGTGTGCTCAGCCTGAAGAAGAGCTACTTTCAGCCTCGATACATCCTACTCATCCCCACCCGGGTGGAGAGCTACATTAGCCGCCTGAACAGCCGCGGTCTCTACACACCTGCACAGATCAAGGTAGCGGTGTCACGTATGGAGCTTTACGCCACTACCAACAGGCAGCACCCCGGATTCTTTGACAACGTTATTCCCAGTGGTACGTCACGAAGGAACTTATTCACGATAACGGCAAATATATCTGTGAATGTTGTTCGATGGTTGGTTTGATGATTTAGGGGTGCATTATTCTGAACGCTGTGGTTCTTTGCAAGCAGGAAATTTAAAAGTCTCTGCTTCCTTCACCAGCAGTTTGTCATTTTAGCGCCTCAGAGACAAAAAACAAAAAATTGCCCTCTTACTCTGGTTTAACGTGTGTCACTGGAGTATTTTTAGATAAATGGACACACTTCCGTAAAATCCATACAGCACACTTTCAATCCAATTACCGCATGTATTAAGGGCACACAGCTGCAGAATATCAGTGTTTATCATCTCCTCATGAAAGCACTCAGACATGTTGGCTGTTTCCTTAATGAGGTGAACATGCAGGCAGAGTGGAACCTCATCACTTTTATGCACTGGTAGCCAGCACCTCGTTACACTGAGGTCATCATCCTCATATCTTTGATTCATTAGCGTTTGATGGGAGATGCATTGGCCCCGCCCGTAACCAGAGTTGTGTGTGTGTGTGTGTGATTAGACGACTTGGAGGAAGCCTACCAGAAGCTGAGGCAGATGATGAATGAGTACCTGAAGATCAAGCAGCAAGAAGAGCCAGAGAAAAACAACAGAACATCTCCCAGCAACACCTGCTCAGGTGCATATTGATCCCCTGAACCCCTCATACGTGTCTTTTTTTATTCTTTAAAGATTCAATCCACATTCACATTGTACCACGGCATCAGTTAAACAGCTCAAATATGTCGCACGTGAAATTATGACCTTTTTTTTAGGCCAAGAGCCTCAGCAGAACCCACCCTCACCTCGATCTGGCAACAGAAGTTATTTCAGCAGAATCCAGGCACAGTTCAGCTTCGAGAAAATCCCTGCTGTGAGTCAGCAATCAATAAAATCTATCTAATGGTTCCACTGATGCCTGGACTGAAAGAGGAGATTTCACCTTCACCTCACCATTCCTCTGTCTCCGCTTTTCTGGTCTGCAGGAGCTCGCTTCCATCAGTCGGCACGAGCAGCAAGTGAGACAGGCAATAGTAGGAAAGAGTCCGGGAGTCTACAGCCAGCTCCTCACCAGGTTCATTAGAAGCAGCAGGCACTTGTCTGCACTCTACTTCCTAATTTCAAGTGGCCGCCCTCAGTTGGTCCAAATTGCTTTAATAGGACCACTTGTCCTAACTGTCTTCTGATGGTTTGTTTGGAGTTAGTTTTTGACCTTGATGGTGAAGTGGCAGGTGCCTCAATCATTGAAGTACAGCCAAACGCTCCACTTCCAAAAAGACAGAGCCAAAGACAAACCAACAAACCAACCAACCAACTTTTTTTATTTTCCTGAAAGAAGCAATTAAGAGTGTAGATTCACTGTGTTCATTTAGTCCTGCTGAGGATTTTAGCTATATTTATTGCCATTTTCTTTTTATTTTGAATATTAAAATACTAAATGTCATTAATATGAGTGACTCTCACTCATACATTTCCATACTAATTTAGGCACATATCAGTTTCTAATGCTTTATTTCATCTTTATTGGAGAAATAGTGGCCGTTACCCGTTTCAGGTGGAAAGTGTAAGTAATGGCGCATTCCTTTTAGTACAGAAAATATATGTTTACAAAGACACCGGAGCTGAGTATAAAATTGCTTTCTCGAATGATTTACGCTCAGAAAAAAGAGCGATTGAATTTTGCACAACTTTGTTTACCTCAGGTCTTCCCAACCTGCCCCGCGGCAGTGTCGTGATCCTGTAACCCCTCATGTTGAGGACGGCAGGTGAGAAACTCCACAACATAAGACATTTTCATAGAGGAGAAGCAAAGGGAACAGTCAAATTTTACTCAATGATGTCATTTTTTTAGATTTGCATTAGTTCTCCTATAACTATTGTAGATCTCGGCCATGCATGTGTAATCATCAACTTATTTCAATATTTGCCAAAAATAGATGTTGGGATCCTCATGGAGTTCATGTTCAGTCAGATTTAAAGTTGCCTTTGGGCTCTAAGAGACCATGATTCCTCAGACATGTCAAACATGCCGAGAAGCTATAAAGTCCCGTCATCGCGGGCTGGGAGACAAATTCCACCAGTGTGTTTTCACAGCATTACTCAGGGCTTCAGAATTTCTCCAGGATTCCAGACATCTGTATTCATGGCTCTTCATCAGGATGTGTCTCCACTTGACTTTGTTTTAATCACAGAATGCAACAGAAGGTCTTGTTTTTGTTGGTGCGTGCATGCATATTAGCTTCAGAGATAATTCCGCTACAAATAAATTACTCTCTTCGTGTGTGTGTGTGTGTGTGTGTGTGTGTGTGTGTGTGTGTGTGTGTGTGTGTGTGTGTGTTTATATGCGTGTTTTTAATTAATCTTTTCTTGTGTCTGTGAGCAGCACAGATGAATCTCGTGCCAGTCCACCGCCGTCTGTTCCCAGTTCAGCCAAAGCCTTGTCTGGTTTTGTGGATCCATTAGACATGGCTGTCCTGAGACACACCTTAGAAGCACTCAAAGGTAAATTGTAAAATTTACCTCCTTTTGGACGTCTTTATTCATTCTAAAAAATGTGCTCATCTGATTGTAGGAGAAGACCCGTCTCCCGAAGCCCCTGATCCAGGCACTGATCAGCCAGTTGTGGCCGTCCCCTCCCCACCCCCCAACAGACGTCCAGCTTCGAAAGCCAAGGCCGTTCTGCCACCAATCCGCACTGGGCGTAAAACCCCAGCAGTGCCTCGGGTGGCTCCTGAACCAAAGGATTAGCCTTGGAGGAATCTGATGATGGATTTTAAAACTGTGTGAGAATCAAGCATAAAACCAACATATTTGTCCTGTCAACACTTTTCCTGTGATCTCTTGCTCGTGTCTTAGCTTGCTCAGATCTTTTTTTGTAATACATGACAGGTGATGACTGTGAGAATTTAGATAATTATAGGCAGAGGTCTGCCTAAATTCTGGCTCCAGGGCTTAAATGTATACATTTGACAATGATTCAAGCACATACATGGGGATAACCATGCAATAATAAGTAGAGTAGAAAATTCAATAAACAGTTGTTTCCTTATATCCTGTTACATTTCAAAATAAAATAAAATTATATCAAATAAAAGTAAAAGCATGTTGTCATAATTTTATGGAGTCCTTAATTTTACCAACCACAGGTGCACTGATGAAACATACAGTTTCCCCACACAGAAAACACCTGGTCGTCCATCACTGTCTGTACGCCACTCAGGCAACAGATGTTGCAACCCTGTCATAATTCTTTGATGGCCTTTTCTGGGCCCCTGGCGTCTAACTTTCCCTGCAGCCTGTACTTCATCAGGGCCTCCAAAGAACAATGCTCTGGATTGAGTTGGGTGCAGGCGTAGGCTGAAAAAAACAGTATGAAATCTTTTAAAGAGAAGTAAAACACAGGGTGCAGGCCTTTGCTTGTATTTGTGCTTTATTTTTAATGCCTCATAACCATTTTAATGGTAGTTGTCATGACTACAGCTGCAGCTGTTGCCTCGTTTTATTGAAAAGCGTTTAGCCGGTTGAGACAACAGCTGCATTTCTGCATCTGCACTGTTTTCTACGCATCATGGATCGCCTTCACTTCATTAATAGTAAAGTGTGGTATGTGTACGCCAACTCAGCAAGCTGCTAACAGGAGAATTTGATAGACTTTGAATTTCCTGGAAAGGGAACTGCATTTATTCCAGAAGATTTTTCTCTAAACAGCTTTACACTGACTGATTCACTCAATACCAAAGCTCATGAAAAGTCCTGCAAAAGTAACAGGGAGGAGAGAAGGAGGGTTGTGAGGTGGAGAATGGACTTGCACGAAGACTGTGAAAGTACAATTATTTGTTGCAGGAGTGCAGCTGGGGAGTTCAAGGGAGGGATGTGGAGAATCCCACTTATTTAATATCAAAACATACATTCCTCTAGACTAGAAATGATATTCATCCGTAATAATTAGCTGTGCTGTGAACAGTGGTGCTTATCTCGCTTCTGTGTTTATACCTGAATTATCACTTGATGAATGAACACTGATGAATTTAAGACCGAACTAACCTGAGCAGGTTTGCATCAGTAACTCTCGTCTGAGTAGATCTGTTTCGACACTCCTTCAACACACTGATTTAGTGTAGGACAATGAGATTAGACACGTCCCAAGTGTTTGGATTTGTGCTGAACTTGCTGTTCCTGTGATCGGTTGTTGCATAGCGTGTCAGGACATCCTGGGTGACTTACCCTTCTGATACCTAATTTCATGGAGTCACTGAAGTACTGCATCTTTGTGCTAACATGAGCTTTGATTTTTACATGTGGGTGACAAAGCAGTTTATCCCCATTGCATGTTCACAGTCACCAGGGTTTGACTTTGCAGGTATTTTCTCAAGCATGTAATGATCATCAAACGAACACATCCCGTGTTCTGAATATCAGAAACTCTTCCCACCAGCTTCACTAATTCAGCAGCAATGCTCTGGATTTCCTTTCGTCGGTGTCGAGGATGCAGGCATCGGTCAGCGAGGCGATATAATGGAAGCTTAAATAAGTCACACACACAAAACACACACACACACACAACACACACACACACACACACACACACACACACATACACACACACACACACACACACACACACACACACACACATAACACACACATAACACATACCTCTGCATTAACTCTGCCGCAATGATGTGGCACTGTGCTTGGTAACTATGGCAACGGCACTCTGCATTGCACCTCCCTGTCTTTCTGCGCGTGTGTGTCTGTGTGTGCAAGCCTCCTCCCTGTTTTCCCTGAGGACAGATTAATTCCCTGCCAGATTCTTTCCTTGTCAACTTGCTGAAACAAAAAGTTTCAGTTTTAATTAGTTTGGTGCAGTGTCTTGCTTCATCTATCTATCACTCTGGCTCCCTCCCCCTGTTTGGCCCCCCCTTCACTCTTCCTCTTGCTCTCGAGTGTAATTAAAGACAGTCAGCACAGATAATAGAACCATAATAGTGTGTAATTACAATAATCAATACACAACGTATAGTTGGGGCATTGCCATTCATCATATACAGACAGAAGCCAGGCGGTTTCAGAGTTGGTCATTTGGTAATGTGCTGCTGAACGTGAGGTAGACCATTTACATTATCGTGCAGCACTCTTAAGGATAAGATTAGTTTAGCAGAAAGGCTGAAAATACTGGAAAACTGTGAGCCAATATGCTAATCAGTTTTTAAATGTGCTGACAAACCCATTTTGTGACTGTCAATGATGTCAAGGTCGAGGTTGCAGTTTCGGTTCGTTCTTATGCAGAGTGAACAGACTTCCTGGCTTTAACTTACAGAATTATAGTATGCATGGGCGTCTATTTTGGCCTGTTCCCTACCTTCCCATAAGCTGGAGCTTGTCAAACCTATCTGTCCTTTATCCTGTGTCAAATCTGAATCTGGACAGACATGAAAACTGTAATCTGATCAGTGAGCTGATGCATGTGAACATGACAGTATTCTTTGTGTTGGGATGTTTGTGACGCTGTCACAGTCGCAGTCAAGTTGTGTCTGGCTGGACACCTCAGGCTGTCTGTCCGGCGATGGGAGATCCTGTTAGATCGACGTGGGACAGGCCCTGACAGATACCCTTACTGGAACAATACTGCCCCCTCCAGGGTGGGCTGACCTCACCCGGCAACCCGGGAATGGCTGCCTGAGGGGAACGAAGGAGCAGAATGATAAAGAAGAATTTACCAGGTGGAATTTTTACAGCCCAGCCTTTTAAGCATGTGTGAGGGGATAAAGACTTGATGTGAATACAAACATGTATACTTAGTTAATATTCTCTTCTTTTTTAAGACTTTTGACCTTTCAGTATACAGTCAGCTTTCCAGAGGCTGGAAAGTTTTCATAAAACCTCGCTTTCCAACCATCCATATCTGATTCTCTTTTTGGTTGCCCTCCTCATATGGTAATGTAATATATGTCCATGTACAAATGTACATAGATATATACTGTATGTTAAGGATAGAATGTGTGTGTACCTGTCCCTGTTGTCGCCATCACCTCTTGGTTCCTACTTTAGAAATAATAACCTTTATTGGCCTTTTTTCCAACCTTTTATATTATGACTTCGGAACTTTGGCTGCACAGCCATTTTCCTTGAGCCTACTCCATCTGTGCATGAATTTCCTCGTGGTAGCGCCTGTAGAAGGAGGAAGCGCCTCCAACGATGCCACAAATTATTATCTCTGTCCTTACCTCACAGTGCCAAGAATATTAATTTCCATCAATGAGGGGTGTTTTAAAGGGCACCAAGTGTCTAGAGAGAGGATTACAGGGAGATGAGACAGAGGTGGATTATGGCGACAAAGTTTATGTGACGCTTATGAGAACCCCTCTGAAATCCTTCACTCCACCATTCTGATGTATTTACATGTAGCAGGCAGCAGTTTGTTAGAATCAGAATGTGATGCAGAAGCAGCTTTTGTCTTCACCAAACCCACTGTCAAGGGCAGCCAATGGCCAACGTCCCTGCAGAAAAGTGTAGAGGACAAGAAGTTATGAATTATGCTGCAGTGTTTTCATTTTCCACATTAGCCGAACCACGCTTTCCCCTCCACAGCGCTGTCAACCATTAATATAGCAGAAAAACAAACACAACACCAAAAAAGGAAAATAAGTATTTAGAATTTTTTCTGCAAACATTTACTTTTGTGTTCCAAAACCTGCTTACTCATTTCATGGAGCGTACTGCTGCAGCGCTCCAGTGACCTGCTCCCAGCAGACATGTCTCTGCCTCTGTGTGTGTGTGTGTGTGTGTGTGTGTGTGTGTGTGTGTGTGTGTGTGTGTGTGTGTGTGTGTGTGTGTGTGTGTGTGTGTGTGTGTGTGTGATCTCTCAGACGTGCAGTATTATACAACACAGGATGACACATTCCAGCGAGTTCACTGCCTGACTGACGAAGGGAAAGTGTCTCCGGTTTGGGAGATGAGACCACCCTGGCTGATACCTGCTGATCTCACACCCAGGATTTTATAAAATGTTCTCTTTGTCCTCCTGTTAGCAATTGAATGAAAAGCTGACAATAGCTTGTTTTAGCCAAGGCTGAGCCAAGAGTTCTGTACTTACATTTAGACTTAACTTTCACAACTTTCATGTGGTCGCATTTCTGTTTATCTACCAAATGTGTAAAAATCCAAGGATACGTGTATCATTTTTTGTATTGTGCAACATTTGTTGGATTAGATTATTTTCCAATCTTGTGTTTCACTTCATTGCATTATGAAGTTCAGTTTGTCATGTTTTTTTAATTGAATTGTTTTTCCCACCTCTTTCATTACCTGATCCTGCAGAAATCCGCTGCACCTGTGTTTGTCCAGCCGTGCTGTCAGCTCTCAGTGTTTCTCTAGTTTGCTCCCAGGCTTCCACTGTAAACTGCAGGATTACTGGTATTAAACTCTGGATTGTTTCTCGATTGTTCTGGTAACTTTTCCCTCATGCAAACTTTCTGGCTGGGATGTTAAATATGAAGAAACTTTGGCCTGAAGCCTGCATGGAATCCAAACTCCTCATTCTCAGTATTTACGGGTCTTGACAGAGACTTTATCTTATTAAAGCAAGGAGTGTGTGTGTTTTAGTGGATTTACCGGTACTCTCTCCCTATATTGAAGTCAATATTTCCTGTACGACAAGTAAGGCAAAAGGGATTAATGCTCTAAAAACGGCAATTACATTAAATGTAATATTGATACTCAAAAGGATTTAAAACCTGTGTTGAATTGCAAATGCTTTTAATATATAAAGTAAAAATAAGTTTGTCAAAAAAACCTTTTTATCTTGACATGCACTCACGTTCTGGTTCAATTTGTTGCAACAGTTGGAACAAATTGTATGAAAACAGATTGTGGAAGCCATAAATTACAGGAAACGTATGACATAATGCACGTTCGTCATAGCTGTAAACATAGATATTCTGCATAGGGCATGCACTAGTCTTATTTTGGGATGCTGTCGTTGCACAATTGCTTCACTCCAGTTTTAATATGACTGCACACCTAAACGAACTGCATACTTTCCTCACATTTGCTCACTGCGAACTCGGGAAAATCCCATTCTGCTCTGCTGGCTAAAGCAGCATTAGGCTCAGCAGAGCAGAAAAAACAGAGAATTGTGAGTCTCCCAGCGAACTCCTGCAACCTGATTATGTTTAGAAGTGAAATGTCTCTGATTTTGGCAAATGTCGTGTGTCTTACCAGGGATCGATGTGACCAGCTGACCTCAGGATCAACTTTTCTCTTTTGCCCGCCTTCAAGAACACAAACCTGAATACTGAATTCAGCTAGTGAGCTGTCAAAGGGGATGTTTTTGGCATTCACCGCAGCACGCTGTCAGTTCTCAGGTCAGGTTTAATTGGCAGCATTTGGTCTAAATGGCATGCATTAACCAAGCAGGGTAATTTGACAGAACACCTGGATTTACCCAGCAGTAGCTTAAACCCTCTGTTGTTTGTGCTTTGCAGCTCATCGTCAGTCTGCCAAATGAAAGGAGCCAGCATGAGGCTGAGAGCAGCTCGCAGGCAAGTCAGCAACCTGGACAATAAATCCTGTAAAACAGCCAAACATTAAAATCGTGGTTCGGTGAAATCAAGCCCAAACCAACAGTTTCTACGTCTTTCACAACCATGTTCAGTGAAGATTCAGGTAGATATTTTAGGAGGTGATTTCCTCAAGAGTCCTCTACTTCTTCCCTCTTTCAACTGAAGAAATAGCTTCCATCTCTCCTCTTCTGACCTATTTTACTGCCTCTCATTATCATTCCCTCTATATATGTGGCCTCCAAAAGGTTAAACAGACAAGTGGGAACAGCTGCTGACCTTTGACCCGCAGGACTTTTTGACTTCAGCCATCTCTGCAGGTCAGATACATTTAAAGTGTTGTGGCATCAATAACTATGATAACAGTTAAAGTACATATTTATCAGGGATTTTTCATGTTTTTTCCTTTTTTGGCTTTTGCTGAGTTACACCCAGTTGCTGCATGTTGGTGTTGCTGTTGTGCCTGTGTCATCGTGCTAGTGTTGTTCATTACTTTGGTTTCAGAGTGGTAATTGGACACACTCTCATGCCTAATTCTTCCAGCCCAGACTTCTGCTGCATGTCAATTGTGTGCTGCACTGCAGCTCATCTCAACAAACAAGCCCTTCATGCATGTTTTCTCCCGTTGCCATGACAGCTTGTATCTCAACGGAGGATGGGACATCAGGTTTTTATGAAAACACCATGGTGTGGATCATCTTATGTGTTCATATGGCCGTGCAGGGCGGTTAGCCGCATTAGCCTGCAGCCACAGAAACGCTGATGGGAAACTCTGATCCACTCTGACACCCGTCCGTCTTTCCCGCGGTCACACTCACGCCCCCATTGCTGCCATATATCCACCAATTATACAGAGCAGCGTAAAGAAGTAATCATTTCTGAATGTCAACTGAAAACTTCAATTTACATAATCAAAGTGACTTTTGAGAAATCGCACAATTAACAACATGCCTTACAAGCAGCGGGAAAAGTAATGTTCGATTCCCGTCGCCTCGGTGATGGAGGCAGCAGAGCGCAAAGGAACAAGGAGGGGAAATTAAGATTGCACAAATGCATTAAATCTTTATGTCATCAAATTAGAAGTAGAAGCTCTTTGAAAAAGCTGCCACGAGGCATGAATGGGAAATAGCCAGGCTCATCCAAACAGAATATTAAGAGCTAATTAGACTCACTTTTACCTCCTGTGCATCAGCACCAGCACTTACAGAAGTGATATAACCTTCAAAACTGTGTATATAGAATAAACAAAGCATTTAAACAATGGTTTATTTTTTTATATATAAACAATATTGCTGGGATGGAAACTGCTCCGCTCAACACAAAGATCTAAGCGCTTTTGGTTGATATTTCTCCAGGGCTGTCGGCTCCCCTAATTTGCTTTTGTTTGTTCTCCCTCCTCCTTCTTCACCTTTTTCACTTCTTTGACACAAAAGCAATTTAATCGAACTTTTGCAGCAGCACCTCTCGCGACCGGGGAGTGCAATTAGCGGAGACAAGACCTGTTAATCTTCCCTGTCTGAATAACCCCCCGACAGGTCCCTCACACCTTTTATTTCTAATCACAGCTGCTGCTGAAAGCCACTTACAGCCACGGTGTGACGCAGCCAGGAAGGAGCAAAGGCTGTTAGATGCTGAATGGGTGCAGCTTAAGATGTTATTGTGCTAGAGATAATATCAGCAGGCTCTTTTTAGCATGAGTCTGCTGGTCTGGAAGTTTGTCGATTGTGGGAGAAAAAAAAAAAGTTTTGAAATTGGAAATGTTAAGTAAACTGATCTAAAAAAAATATGATGATTGTGACAGATTAATGTACTGGTCTACCTTCTGGTCTAACTGTGTGTGATGTTATACTTGGCTTATTGAAACCATTTGCATGTTTTTGAGCATCTTTATGTGTGTGTTGAGTGACAGCGTGTCAAAGCTGACAGCTGGTTTAACCCAATTAAAGTGGTCGCCACATTCCTGAGTTCCACCATTAAATATGACCCAATGCCCTTCAATGCACACACACACACACACACACACACACACACACACACACACACACACACACACACACACACACACACACACACACACACACAAGGAGAGGGGCTGGTAAAACATGATATTATAAATATATATATATATAAATATATTAAAAAAATAACAAATAAAAAAAAAAAATAAAAAATTAAAAAATTAAAAATTAAAAAAAAATTAAAAAAATAAAAAATATTAAAAAAAAAAAAAAGTAAACCATGATAAGATTTATTGTCTTTCCTTTCTCTTTTTAGTCAGGTCTGTAGTTAGTAGGAACCGTAGCTTATGAAAATTTTGGAAAAGTCACCCACAAACACCGAGTACTTTGGAATGGTATAGAAAAAATGGCACAAATTTTGCAGACTGTTCTTCTTGCACCTCCATATTCTGTTTAGCTAAACTGTGTTCCAGTGACGGCCGTGTGTGTCTCTGCCTCCCTGCAGAGGAGTAGAACAGTCGTCATGCATTGCTGCTGAGGTCAGTGCTCATTCAGAACCCCCACCTTTCTGCTCAACAGGTACCAGCAGCTTCAACCACCCCAACTCCACAGCCTTCTTCCCAAACTTCTCAGTTATACACACACACACTCACCCCTCCCCTCTCTCTCAGACACACACATGCTGATTCTCATGTACCATCCAGAAGGTTGTCTGTCCTAACCTCCCACTGCAGGAATACAAGACCAGCCCTGCACTCCTGCTAACTTGAATGAAAGTTTTTACCTGAAGTTTGGGGGATATTTTCCCCCACATTGACAGTCAAGAGGTTGCCTGGATTTGGAAGATAATGATTCTCTTGTCTGCAGTGGTAAGTCAGAGACACGTGGGCCTGGTTCAGAACCCTCGTGAACTTTGAGGATATTCTGCTTTTGTGAAGATTATTACACAGCACAGTTGATCTGCTTTTATTGATTTAGGGGGTCTGCATTGCAAGAACAGGTATAGGAATAACTTAAGAAATGATCTTATATGTGTGCATAGGTGTGCTGCCTCAGCTGAAGGGACTGAATCAATTGTATGAAACAGGCTGTTTGATGAGGCAGTCTTGTTGTTGTCGACCTCCAGTAAATGCAAAATGATTTAAAGGCAGTGCAGTGCATTCAGATGCACATCTGAAAGTTACCACACCAAAGACCTCGACTATCAGACTCTGCACTTCCGAGGCGGCCTGCGTTATTTTGCACGGTACCATTTCCCACCTATGGGGGATAATCCATCCTGCGAAGTGTTGAAGTGAAAAATGCCATTATGTAGAAAAAGCTGACGCACATTCAGACTGGCAGGGTGCACGAGGTGTGAATGTGTGCATGTGTATATGAGGGAGAGAAAATGAGATGGGGACGGGGCGGTAAGTGCAGGACCGGAGACAGTGAGGATGGTTTTGTAACATTATTTAATCCTGCAGAACTGTGAAAAAAGCATCAACTGAGCCAGAATACACACAGATGCAAGACGAGCCTGTGTTTTTGGTGCAGTGTGATGATGAAGGCTTTCTTTACTCTTAGATCATCACAGGCATGCTGTCTGTGTGTTTAGGATTATGATTCTAGACTTCACAGGAATGTTTTGAGGTAGTGCTCACATATTTCTTCCACTTAACTTAACTACCTCCAACACACTATATGTACATGCACTTAATCCTGAGAGGTTTTGGGATTCGTTATTTTTCACATTATTTTCCAAAACAATTCATTCTATCCCAAAATTAGACATGCCAAAACTCATAGGTGTGTGAATGATACTGGCCAGCAGCTTCTGTGTGAGACACACAAAAGTAATTCCAGTAAGATGAAAAACATGTTCACAGTTCCCTGAATGAGCACGATAGTGCATTGATGAGCACATTTTTCACATATTCAACAGCCCGGGAGTGACTCATTTAGCTAATTTCTTTGATATTTTTAAGTGCCATCTCTTTTGTGTTTGAGGTGAGGAACGTGTTGTAGCTGTTTAACATCATTAATGTGATTATGGTCATGTTCTTATCTTATATGTTGCGCTTAAAGATATTTCTGACACAACTGGAAAAAAGGAAGAGTCAAAATGATTCCTCTAAACTGAAGTTTCAACTTGCCTTTGACGAAACTAGAACCCTCGCCAGAGGACAAATGCTATAGCGAGCTCTGTCATTCATTAGAGCACATGTTTGTCTTCTCCGGAGGATACGTGCAGAGGCAGATCTCAGATCAGCAGTGGTATGTGAAGAGGAGAATATTTTGGCTGTGTTCCATTTAAGTTCATGCCCTGTCAAAAGTAGCTTCCGTCTGTGGTGAAAGCTAGTCGACCTGATAGAACCAGAATGTGCTGGATTCCACAGTGATTGACCAACATTAACCCTTCTTGAGTTAAACTCTGTATTTTTTGGCAGCCTGATGATACTATACATCAGCAGGAACAGGAACAGACTTGTTTCAGTTCAGAGACTCTGTGGGATCACTGTACGTGTTTTAAAGCACAAAACCATTTCTGACACCGCAGTCAATGTGGTAAATGTGTGATTCTCTCAGGTGGATTCACTGGTTTCAAATGGGATCATCTGTTCATGCTGCATGATCCCTTTGCCAGTGAGTTCCAGATGATTGAAGTGTTGGATTTGCTCTGGCTCCATTAATTATGCCTAAAAAAGGGTATTTGAAACTGTGGTTTAAAATTTAAATGCATAAAGACATTTGGGCTGTGAGATCCTTGAGCGGAGTTTGCAGTGGGCCATCCAGAAGCGTGATTCAACAATAAGTTGCCTTGATTGCAGCATACTTTTATACTTAGCTTACCTTTAAATATCACCTCCCAGTCTCAGCGGGAGATCATAAACCAGTAGGCAGTCGCTTCCCTTCAAAGAGACAATCTTACTGTCACGGTTTTATTGTTTCAAAGTGAAAAGCTGTAGCCTTGGGGCTAATCTCTTTCAGCTTTCTGTCTGTCAAGAAAGAAGAAAAGTTTTTTTTTTTAAATCCCCGAACATTACATTTACTCTCATGACCAGCTTTTTATTCCTCCATAGATTACAGAAGTACAAAAATGGTTTCAATGGGTCCTGATCGCAACTTCCATGTTCATTTCCTAGAAGAAAATATTCAACACACTTTCCTTCACAAAAAAAGCCATGACAAAATGACAGAGTATTTACATAACACATACAGTAGAGCTGATCTAGACAACTTTCTTTTTAGATAATTAGGCTAAGTTGGGCGTTTTCCTCCATGTCCAACAAAAATGGTTATGAAATTAAACCAGTCATGTGTTGAGATTTTTATATTTAATTTGAAAAATAACTCATTTAATGCACAATACTTAGCCGTTTTTAGAGCTACCAACCATTGTTATGTGCTGCTTTTAGCATCCCTTAAACAAGCGCATGCAGCAGTGAAAGAAGGAAAATCTTCATTTCAAAAGGTAGATATTATATTTCGAGAATGTCTGTACTGCGTGTTACTCTTTCAGGGAGTAAAAAACCACAATAGTAGCAGCCATAGATTTTTTTTTTTTTAATAAACAAAGTCAAAGTCTTTGTGCTGGCATGAGTCATGAACTCGCATTACTGTGCGGCAGAAAAGTGGGCAGGTTGAAAATGTTCATTTCCTTTTCCCTGATGAGAAACCTCCCTTACACTCAAACACAGGAGGTAATAAGTACAAAAAAACCCAGAGAGCAACACCGCCTCTCTGTTGATTTGCCTTGGAGCTACATATTTTTCTAATTACACAAACGAGAAGTAATTAGTTATCCTGTCATGGGCTTTATTCATTGAAAATATGAGTAGTTTAGCTGAGGAAGCTGTTGTGTGGAGTGCTGACAGTAATTGTCTGATGCAGGTGCGCGAGGTCCACTGATAGGACATCCTAAAACAGATGCATTTATCTCTTTTAGTAATAACTGTAGAGTTGGAATAAAGATATATGAGACAGGAAGTGAGAGCTGAGCATCTTGATTTCAGCCTGGAAGGAGGCTGCAGGAGAGAAACAAGCACCTCTTGCCAGTGGCCTCTGTCCCTGAAAATTATAGCAACTTCTCCCAGAATTATTAACATGGAAAATGCAGCGCAAATATTTTTTCCATTGATCCACAGTATGAACCTATTGATCGGTTTGTAATATTCTGCTCCCTGATTCTGAAACAAACCCAGCACTGGAAGCGAGCCATAATAAATTTTAATGGCCATGTATGTCCATAATGTTTTGATTTCCCAGTAACTGCCTTTAATAGGCTTCGTATTTGAAGGTTTAAAAGCCAGTTTGATGCTTTCATTACTGTGGTGCCATTTGGATCTGTTGCAAAACGGATTACAGAGAGAACTGGCCTGTAAATGTAGGTGCACAGTAACAGATGTGTCACGCAGGCCCTGGGTGTAAACAATTTCATGATTGCACAGTCAATAATGGGGAAAATAAGATTATGTTAAGATGAAAACATACTGCAAGTGCAGAGTTTTCAGAGCTGTGGCTGCATCAGCTTCTGCATTTTTTTTTTTTAATGGCTGGTTATTTAGTTATTAGTTCTAATGACTTTGTCCTACTTCATTTTTTTATTCTCAGAGACGAAGAGGGGAGAACTGGAATTGATGACTACAGAGTGGGATCCAGGAAGGGGAACAGCAGAGCAAAGAAATAAGAGGAGGAGCAGCTGGAAAAGGAGGAAGAGCATGGGTCACTCCTGTGTGTGGATGTTTTTAATGTCACTTTCTTTCTCCCATCAGAGCATCACAGCAGAACCTGAAGGTACCAGCTGATGTTTCTACATCGTATTAAACTTTTGCAGCATAATCTAGCCTCTATTTTCCAGTTTTGGTTGATGTGTGTGAAACAACAGGGAAACAGTTAGATCTGCTGACCCCGTGTGGCTGGAATCATTATTCCCAGCTCAAATCAGACAAGACCTCCCTTGAGAATGACCAGGCAATTACTTGAACTTTTGTGAATATTTGATCATTCTAGATCATGTTGGAGCTGCATTTTCTTGCAGTATGTGCTGAGGCTTATTGTTATAATGCATTAATCAATGGTGCTTTAACATAAAAGTGCAGATCTGCGATAGGAAATCTACTCCTAATCCCCCGGCGTGGTTGGTTCTGTTATACCTGCCGTCTCAGACTGGACAGACAAATGTCTGCTTCTTTTTGGTTTCTGCATGCTGTTGTCACTGTGGGTTATTACATATGCAATGCCAAAGCATTGACTGAAGCAGGCACCTGCACTCACAGCAGATTCCTGCTTTTGCCAGTACAGTGCTGCAGCTCTCATCCAGAGCTAATATATATGCACACAGACGTGTGTACACGTCTTCAATCAATGGTGAGGCCGTTTTTCACTCTGTTATTGGCCTTAAAACCCTGAATTTCCCTTCAGATCATAATGTTGGAAGGGAATGTTTGGACCGACCCTGATTTTGGGTGTGTTTACGTTATTATTCTAAGCGTTCCTCCTCATTGCTGTACTAAAGTTTTATCGTCGGAGTGCTCAGAATATTAATCGTCTCTTCGTCTCACTTGTGTCTCATTAAAAATTCAGGGGATTTGGTGCAGTTCTCTGGCTACATGGTGGACATTAAATGAGCCACAGTAGAGCAAGACTGCTATCTGGTGGTTAGCATGAGAATAAAAGGATTTCCTCTTTTTTTTTCTCTTGCTCTCCCAGCATGCAGGACAGTGGTGCAGGCAGACATTGTGTTCCTGGTGGATGATTCATGGAGTGTGGGCCAGAGCAGCTTTTCCCATGTCAAGAACTTCATTTCAGCCATCATCACCAGCTTCAAGGACAGTGTGGTGGGAACTGAGGGGGTCCGCTTTGGAGTCACTGTTTTTGGGGATGTCCCAAAGTAAGTTTTTCATTAAAAGTGTTTTACACATAAACTTCCGTAAAACTGATGGAAAATGATTGAATCCCCCGCCCCTTCAGAATGAGGATTGCTTTGACAGACTACAGCTCACAAGAAGAGGTCTTGAGAGCCATCAAAGATCTGCCCTATGAGGGGCGATCCAGGAGGATCGGAGACGCCCTGACGTTTCTGGTCCATCATGTGTTCAGCTCTGTCATCAGTCGTGACCACAGCCCAAAGGTATGGAGGGTGGGAGGTGACTGTGGCAGAAACAGCAAGGGAATTGATAGAGTAAAAGTACAGTGAAATTAAGATTACAGCCCATTTTTCAAAGACTGCTGAGCTGGCCACCCACATGTCTGCAACATGTTCTGGTCAGGGGAACACTCATCAGAAGTCTGTCCACAGCATATTAAAAATGCTTCAAAAGCAAATGGAAAAACCATCAGTTGAGCTCTGAATAAACAGTCTGACATTATGCTGGAAGTGAAAACTGAGAGTATGTTAGATATGAAGATGAGTGGAGATTTAAAAGAGCTTCAAAATGCTCATTTGGGGCTGTAGCTGTTGACAAGGAACAGTTACCACCAACTGAGCCTTGCACACAATTATGACATTGTTCATGAAATTGGTGTTGTGTCGTCGAACACGGCAAGATTCTGTAATTATAGTCAGTGGGATCCTAATTAACCTCGTGTTGTAATTGCCTCGTCAAATATCCAAACACAGTCCAGCAGCTCCGCTCCAGAAATCAGACCCTGTGGCGTGAGTGGTTCGAATTCCTGTCGCCTCCACATCTCGCAGTGTGCTGAGGATTTGGGCTGCAATATTGAACTGTTCTCCCAGAGCTCACGAGTATGTGCTGCAGTCTCATACTGGCGCTGTAGCCAGCCCACTTCTTGACTGACTGAGGGATAAAATTTTAATGAGCGAATCAGTTTCCCTACTGAATTATCTGTGAGCAAGTATCCTTGAATTCCACTGAGAAAGTCTTCTTTCTTTATTAATTGAATTATCAAGAATCAAGAATCAAGAGTCTTTATTGTCATAGTACAGTAGTACAAAGTACAATAGAGTGGAGAGCCGTCAGCCACTGCATTGACACGTGCCGCCATTTTCCGCTCAGATTTTCCTGAATCAAATGTTGGTTTTCAAATCAAACATTTAAACTTGTGTCATGACATTCATTTATTGACTCAGATTGCTGTTTTGATCACAAACGGACGCTCAGACGACCCGGTGGATGCTCCAGCCAAACTGGTGGCTGACAATGGGATTTCCCTCTTTGCAGTCGGTAAGTGTTGAACAGAGTATTGTGAATTCCATTGGCGTCCCCACTGCAGCTGGCCCTCAGATTTTTATCTGAGCACTGCCAGTTTGAAATTCCTGTCCTGTTCATTTGAATTCATTGGATTTGGCAAGTGTGTTGGCAAGCGTGTGCAAAATTGTTGTTTTTGAGTGTCTGGAAGCACTCATGCAGGCAGAACAACCATCTATCATCAATGTATGTAAGAATAAGTGAGTGGTTAATTTTCCTGCTGTGCTGTCTATATAAAAGTTGAAAAACATTTCTGACATTGTGAGTTATAGAAGCAGGTTTTCCTCCCCTGAATATCCCTGCTCATAAATGTACACTGATTTTTACCCATAAATTTGCTTTCATCCGTAAGCTCTTTCTCCTTCTGATTTGCATGAACAAACTCCTTCCTCTCAGCTCGGAGCTGTACAATAATTACTGCTCATTAGCCGATGGTTTTTCTAATTGCAGCCATTTTTCACGAGGTGATTCATT
>BJFM01002048.1:105728-118071 GCA_016586285.1 Arothron firmamentum | reverse complement strand
CCCCCCCCCATCTTCACCTCTGATGCTGAAATCTGCTCCCCTCGTTGATCAGTTTATCTGCAGAGGCTTCATACTAACCAGATAGAGTGTGCATCAAAATGTATTTTGTAGAATGTGTAGAATCACATGCACATTAATGTTGTGACCTCATCCCTCATTTAAAAGTTGTTGCTTTGTGCAATCTGATCACGCAAGGTTAGCTGGGAGTTTCAGACCCTTCTCCCCACAGTGACAGACTTCAGCTCCTGCTCTGTGAAAGAAAGTTTGATAGTGGATACTGGATGGGCGCATCCTGGAGCTGACTCAGCACAACATCGCCCCCTAGTCGTGGAGAAAAATACATTCTTCAGACTTCACAATTATTCTGCATAATGCATTTGAAATGATCTTCTTGCCTGACTTATCTGCTTTGTACCACTCCTCTCTTAATGTCTTCTTTCTGTACCCACTGATCAGGAGTTGGGGGGGCTGATGCATCTGAGCTGAGGAGGATTGTGTCAGAGCCACATGAGGAGCATCTGTTGCTGGGCACCGACTACTCTGCCCTTGAAAACGTTCTGGCCAGACTGTCCCGCAGAGTGTGCATCACCGCCTCTGAACCGCCACGTCCCGTGAAAATGTCGCCGACTGGTGAGTGGATAAACAAGGCACGCAGGGTAAAAGCAGAAAAGCCAAAGCAAACTTTGACATTTACACGTTTATTACGTGTCAGTCACTGATATTGTAAATTCTTTTCTCTCTCTAAAGTATTTGTGTCTGTGTGTGCCTGTAGTCAAAGTGCGGGTGGTGGGCCCCCGAGATCTACAGGTGAGCGAGTTGGGCCACAGTTCCCTCAGACTGTCTTGGAGCCACGCCACCAGTGACGTCAGAGGATATCGGCTCGTTGTCACCCCTCTCAGCTCCAAGGGACACCCCCTGCACCTCCAGCAGAGACAGGTCAGGGCCCGCACACAAGCACAGTGTATCTCATGTGTTTTGCATGTGAAATCATGCAGGACTGACACTTGGACAGATACTTACCAATTAAAATTTCGTGTTTTTATGCGCCCTCTAGTTTTGTTCTGCTCATTGCATGAGCTTTTACTATCAAAGAAAGACTATGTCAGTTTGCCAGGCATCACATTCAGTTTTATTTCCATTAAACGCTTGACTGAACTGTGGTGGAAACAAAGCACTCAGTTGCAGGCTGTTGCTGAAACAGTAAATGTCCAAATTCATCCCCTCTGCTGGAGGTACAGACTAAAGTTTCTCTCTGGTACATCTGTATTGATCATGTGTCTGTATGTCCACATGAAAATGCCAAACGCGGTGCTGTGTATTGATGTATTGTGCCGTCTGTGGGACTGAAGTATCAGACATTGTCGTTTTCTCACAGTTCAGCTCTTCTTCTGTATGGGTCATCATTTTTTGTTGAAAATGACAACTAACCAGTCGCTCCAGAAGAGTGAAAGAATAGGAGTCACACTGGTAGCATCATTTGGACCACGGTTTCATCAAATTAATGAAAGAATGCAAAGTTGAAATGAAAATATATACTGACCGTATTCCATTAACTCTTAGATTCAACATTTATTTGAGTTCTGCTTCTTCTGTGTAACAGATGGAGCTTAAAGCAGAGGTGAGCACAGCAGTGGTGACAGACTTGAGTCCGAAAACTGAATACTCCCTCACAGTCTACGCCGTCTACTCCGGTTTAATCGGAGACTCTGCAACCATCATCGCGCAGACAAGTGGGTGTTGAACCTGAACAGTTCCTCCTGTGCATCAACTGTACACCTGAGCATCAAGGCTTTGTCTTTCAGCACCTTTGCCTCAGGTTTCAAATTTCCGTGTCATTGAGGAGGGTTTGTTCTCTCTGCGTCTGGGCTGGATGTCTCCCCCAGGGAAAATTAACGGTTTTAAGATCCTCATCCCAAAATGTACGTATGCTCAAATGATGCAGCTATTATCATATGACTTAATTAATTTTATCAAGTGTAGAAGAACAAAATGCAAAATTTGTTTTGGACTTCTGAAATATTTTTGTACTCCAGCTGACCGGCCAGGATTTATATATGACCAACTGCTTCCTGGAGACACCTCCTCACATGTTATTGAGAATCTTGAGGAGGATAAGGAGTACACTGTCAGGATTTTTGCTGTTTACCCGCAAGGAACAAGTCAACCGATTTCATTAGTGGGCAAGACACGTAAGTTTATTGCCAATTTATTGCAATTTTGTTGATTGATTAGAGGCACACTTCACACTCTAATCTATGAGAAATGACATTTTTCTCAATCTTAAAGTTCTTAGTTCAATAAAACGCAAAACCTTAAGGATGCCCATACCAAGTGTAGAACCACAACATTTTCGCAAGAGGGAGATATAAACTCACTTTTTTGCTCAGCGCTGAAAAAAATTCATGTGAGCTGTTTTTGTGTGTGTGTGTGTGTGTGTGTGTGTGTGTGTGTGTGTGTGTGTGTGTGTGTGTGTGTGTGTGTGTGTGTGTGTGTGTGTGTGTGTGTGTGTGTGTGTATACTTTTGTGAATATGTGCTTATTTGGTCTGATACAGTCAAGCTTGTACCAGTTAATACGTTCCTGGTCCAGAATGCCACCACAGACACAGTCCAGGCAAGGTGGACCTCAGTTAGAGGTGCCACAGGATACCGACTGACATGGCAATCTGCAGGTATTGTTGCTGACTCTCCTCTAATCTTGCACATCCTCTTGTGAGGAGAAAAAAAAAAAGCCCAAAAGAACTCTGTAATTTGTTTTCTACTTTCACTTTTTTCTTCCAGATGGACACATAGAAAACATAAACCTGGGTGATGCATTCAACTTCTACATGATCCAGGGCCTCAGCTCAGGCACCGAGTACACCATTACCATCAACCCCATCTTTGGAGACACAGAGGGATCCATCACCACTGCCAAAATCAAGACATGTAAAAAATTATGCAGAAATGCAAATAAGTACACATGACTATTTCAAGTTTAAAGAGAAGTGTAATGCCTGTCTCTGCCTGTGTGTCAGTGGAAAGCAGTGCAGTGCAGACTATAAAGGTTTCTTCTGTGAGCACCAGTGCAGCTCTCATCTCATGGAACAGTGTTCCAGGAGCTACAGGATACCGACTAGCCTGGGGACCCACCTCAGGTGATTTTCTTTGTCCTACTCCATAAAGTAAAAGCTGCAAAATTCAACAACACTGAAGTCTTTCAAATAATAAAAAAAAAAAAGATGAGAAAACATGTGACCATACTGTGAATCTCAATCCATTTTGTCTCAGAGTTCGCTGGTCGTGACCGTCCCAGGCAGTTGGCTTTGAACGGCAGCACAACAGAGTACCATTTAAAGAACGTGGCCCACAACACAGAGTATGTCCTGACTCTCTACGTGCTGTTCGGATCTGTGGTGGGACCTGGTGTCTCTGCAACCTTCAAAACTTGTGAGCAACAATGCAGACTTCTCTCAGACACACAGAAATTCTCAACCACAGTCGAAATAAAAAAAAAATGCATTCATTTGAAGTTCAAGGACATCACTTTGCATTCACAATCACTTGGTCATTTATATGCTATAAATGCATGCATATTGTTAATTATTATTAATAATTTATGATTCAAAAACAAATCCTCACACCAAACAATCGTGGTATGGTTAGAAGAGGTATGTCTTTTCCTCCACTGCAGCAGGTTGAGAGGTTTAACCACTAGAGGTCAGCAAAGACAATATTTTCGGCCACTTTCATGTCAAAGATTCCAATCAAAATGTCGCTGAATGATTTACTGTGATAAATATTCTAATCATTTCCTCTTTTTAGCTCCATTGGGCTTTGTGTCCAACTTCAAGGTGACATCTTACACCAGTAGCTCCATAGCTGTTGAGTGGAGTCCTGTTGTTGGAGCAGCTGAGTACAAGCTGTCTTGGAACACTGGTATATCATCTTTGAGTTTGCATTTATTGTTTTTTGGGCCTTGAAATTCTGCACATGACTCAGAAATAATAATAATAATTAAAAAAATCATTATTTCTCACATTTCATTTAACCTGACTTTTCTCAGAGGGTGGCAAACCTCAGTCTATCTACCTGGACAGCAATGTTCTCTCCCATCGACTTGGGAGCCTGACCCCAAAGTCTACCTATGACATCACTATCCGTGCTGTTTACAGCAATTCAGAGGGACCAGAATCCTTTTTATCTCAACTTACAGGTACAAGCAAGATTGATCAATTGGTCATGATTTATTATTACATGTATATAGCCTTAAGCCATGGTGTCATCACCTCCTTGTTTTGTCTTTGTCTGACTTGGAAGTGATGTATTTTGGTCTTTCCGTTCTTGTCGCAGTCAATTACAGTATGTGTCACCACAGTTGCTATCATGTTGTCAGAATTCATGTTGCATCGTCTAAGTACAGTCCCCTGACAAACAATAGATTCCGAGTTTCAAGTCAAGATATTCAAAAATAATTTCAATTTTGTTGTAAAATAATTTTATCTTGTGTTATAATTCAGCTGCTTCCTCAGACTTAGGACCAGTCCCAAGAGTGAAGGAGGTGAAGGTTGTGGATGTTGGAATCAACTCAATCAGCTTATCCTGGAAGCACACACCAGGAGCATCTGGGTACAAAGTCTCATGGATCCCCTTCCTGGGTGTGAAAGAATACATATCATTATTTTTCACAAACATTGGGCAGCAATCTTAATGCATTTCTGCACATAATTCCTTTTCCTGCTTCAGGAGGTGACCAGAAGTCCAGTGTATTGTCCGGTGCTTCAAACAGCTTCACTATTAGCAAACTACGAGAGAGCTCAGCTTACAAGGTCCAGATTTCTGTCATGGTCGGCAAAAGGGAAGGAAGCCCAGTGCTAGTCACTGCACGCACCTGTGAGTGACCAACAGTGCAGAGATTTATTTGTGTAGTTTTGTCTTTTTTTCAACCACATCACGGAACGTTTAAATATTATAACACTAAAAATGAAATGTTGCATAAAAGAAGGAATGTTGCTCCGTGTTTCAGTGGATCTCCCCAAAGTAAATGGTTTTGCAGCACTGAACACCACGGAGAGCAGCGTTGTGCTGAACTGGACACGAGTGGCCGGCGTGTCTGGATATCTCCTCACCTGGAGGCACATCTCAGGTCAGAAAAGTGATAAACAAGTGTTAGATCTTGCAGTATGGATGACCTGACAGGAGGGATGAAACTGATGTTTCCAGGCAATAAAAGGATTCTTTTTTCTAGTGTTGGAAACTAAATCACAGAAATTGGGTCCCAACGTCAGCTCTCACAAAATCACTGATTTGCTGCATGAAAGGACTTATATTTTTACCATTAGACCCCTGTATGGAGAAGTGGAGGGTCCTATAAGCACGGTATATCAAAAAATAGGTGAGACATTGCAGAAATAATTTGAGTCTTGGGAGCTCTTTTTGAGTACCAGATATCAATATTTTCTCAAGGATATTTGGAGACCTTTGTCACATCATATCTATTTCCCAGAAGGACAGGATCCACCGATGGTGACAGTCCTGCCTGTGCCAACCACTGTGGCCCCTCATGTTGCTCCCACTGTCACCAGGACCACTGAGCATACTAGCACAGTGCCAGCCACCAAATCCATGATAACAGAGAGGCCTCAGAGTCAGCCACGGGTCACTCAGTCCAGAGAGGGGCAGACGTCAGACAAATCAACCACATCCAGAGTGATGGATACAACAGCTGTACAAAGACCAGGTATTTTGGCTTCTGTTTCATGATCTGTGCAGTGAGATTATACAACACCAGATGCATCAGAGCTTATTTATTCATCAGGTATATCAAATGGGGAATGATTGTTTTCACCCATGTTGTGTTTCCTCAGTGTGTGGTCAGAACAAGGCAGATATCGTGTTCCTGGTTGATGAGTCTTCCAGCATTGGCCCCAACAACTTTATTAAGATAAAAGAATTCATATTCCGTGTAGCCACTTACTTTCCTGCTGTTGGCCCTCAAAACACACAGGTTTGTTACTCAGCAATTGTTGTCATTATTTTTCCATCTTTTCACAAGTGAATCTGTAGATAAATTTTGTTCAACTGTGCCTGATTAGCTCAGACTGTAGAGCCTGAGACTCTTAATCTCATGGTTGTGGGTTTGAGTCCCACTTTGGGCGTGACTTTCAAAATCTCTGTGATATTTTCACCTGAATGTAATTGTTTGTCCTGAAAACAAAAGAATAATTCTTGTTGTTAAGACTCAATCAAGCTAAATGCCTCTTAATAAACTTATTGGGTAACATACCTGCACTTTCTGCACAGCAAGTTATGCAGTTTCACAGTCACACATGACATATTAAACATGATTAAGTACTCATGAAGGATTATCTGTAATTTAGGGTCAACCAGAGGCTGCATAGAAGTTATCTTAAACAATAATAGCTGCTAAGTTGGCGAACTGTGGTGAAACAGCCAGTACTGTTCACGGCATGTGTCTTGGGTTTAACTCAGCTCCTGAGCTGTAACATATAAATGTACTGTACATAATAACATAAATTTGCCATCTACGAGGATTACAGTAAATATACCACTATAGCTTAGCTACTCTTCATGACTGATGATGAAGAGTATTTTCTCCATTAATCCCCTCTTAGATTGCGGTGGTTCATTACAGCGATGATCCTCGAATCGAATTCCGTCTCAATGACTTCAAGGACAGAAACTCCGTGCTCAGGGCGCTCAGAGGACTACGATATGTAGGAGGCAACACCCGAACAGGCAAGCGGCACACGCTTCTCTGCCTTCGGACACTACGCCCTGCTGAACACAAACCTTATTTTGGAGATTGCCTAATCTACACTTAAAAAAAAAATCCCTTTATTTCTATAGGAAAAGGCATCAGCTATGTCGTGGAAGAACTGTTCCAGGAGTCCCATGGAATGCGGCCAGATGCCGCCCATGTTCTGGTCCTAATCACTGACGGCAGGGCCCAGGATAATGTGGTTCCACCTTCAAGAATTGCACGTGCTCTTGGTCAGTTGGTTATTTTTGTTTGTTTTTTGTAACTCACATATGTCTTTGACTTAGCATGACCTCACTTCTGGCTTTATGTGTTTTTTCCAGGAGTCAGTGTCCTGGCAGTCGGAGTTTCTAACGCAGATATTGAGGAGCTGAATAGAATAGCTGCACCCACCAGCTACAAAAACATCTTCTACTCACCGACCTTTGACGACTTCCCGTCCATCGAGAGAGACTTTATCAGTAGCCTCTGCAGCGATGAACTCCTCTCTGAATTCAAAGAGAGTGATAAGGCAAGACAAAAAAATGTTTTAATCATAATATAGAAGTGTTTTTTTAACCATAGGATTTAAGTTGATTCACCATTTTTAGGTGAATTAGTTAATAAAGTGAACGTGGTATGCAACTAGGATGTTCTCACTTTTTAAGCACAGATATCTTCCGCCTCACATCAGAGCAACGGCGTGAAATAGCAGCCGTCATGATGTGCCTTGTGTCACGACATGCCTGTCCAGTCATTAACGAGTCCCTTCCCCCCATTTCACACTTTCAGTCCTCTCAGTTGGACGCCCCCACTGAAAACCCAGACGAGCTGCTCCAGCCTCAGGGCCCGTGTCCCTCCCAGTGTGTGAAGGTGGGTTCCAGCATGATTCATCAGTCATAGTGAGAGCAAACAAATCGTTAGTAAAATATAGATAAATATCAACATTTACAGTGACTCTAGTCATGATATCGTGATTCTTTCAGGGCCAAAAAGGGGAAAAGGTAAGTTAATACAACAGTCTTTAATTCTGCAGTAACTAAAAAATGCATGTTTATTCATTGGTGGTCTTTTTTTTCCGTCAGGGAGTTGGGTTTGGTCTCGGAAGTCTGGTATGTTTTGTCATGCTTTTACAGACTCGCATCCTCCCCTAAATATTGTTAATAATCAAACTGTTTTTCTTTTAGAGGATTAGGCAAAATGCTGGACAGTATGATCCTTTTGATTCTTTTAAAGGACAACCAGGAGAAAGAGTAAGAGCATAAATGCAATCTTTTCAATGGAATCATGTTTGTGCAGTAAATACTAACATGGCTTCTACATTCCCACAAATCAGATTTATCAGTCTGTTGTCATTACTTTTTCATTTCTATCGTATCTATTCTCGTGAACCTTCTGCGACTGTGTCTGAGTGTTGCATTGTTTACCTGTGATTTAATTTTTAAGCACAAAATGTAATGCTTGAATATAACAGGGGCCTCCTGGAACAGATGGTGTCCCTGGGTTGCCAGGGCGACCAGGGAGAACTGGACCTCCAGGTCCCGGTGGCCAGCGGGTAACTGAGTTCCTAAACATATAAATCTCAATCTGATGTGGTTAAAACCTATTACTCTTCAAGTTCAATTTGAAAATTCTTTGTTTCAGGGCCTTCCAGGCACTCCAGGTGATATGGTAAGAAATATTTTTCCATGGTGGCCTCACAAGTACAAACATGGGAGTGCTGGTTATGTCTCTCAAGCCGTTTGCAGTAAAATTGATCCAGTCCTGTTGAAGTTGATCCAAACAATTTAAACCTCTCAAAACTCCAGATATGAAGCAGATATCAGTTTAAATCCCCAGGTCTTTGGTGGTGAATTAAGTCCTTTACAGTATATTAGAGAATTGTTGATTATTTCTGGATTTACCACATTATACCTAAACATTTTCTCCACTTTAGGGTCCATCGGGAATCCCGGGTCCAAAGGGGCAGAGAGGAGAGAGAGTATGTTTAATGTGTGTTTTAATTCAGACTGATTCCTGCATAGATTTTATTTTCTGGATTCAGATTTCTCTCTCTTCTAATGTGTTTCCACTAAGGGAGAACCTGGATACGTTATAGCCAGCCCGGGTGCAAATTTTGTTCCTGGACGAAAAGGAGAGCAGGGACCTCCAGTGAGTCTGAAAAAAAAAAAAAAAATCACTAGTCTTTCTTGCAAATAAAAGTTAAGGCTATTTATTGTATGTCACAGGGTCCACAGGGGCTGCTTGGTGTCCCAGGGGCCAATGGACCTGCAGGCCTACCGGGCATGTCAGGACCACCAGGATTACCTGGATTATCCGTAAAGGTAGTACACAAACTAATTGATAATGATGTTACTCAGCATGAATTAGTTGATTTCAGTGATTCTACTTTGCAGGGAGATCCTGGAAATCCTGGTGAAAAAGTATGTATATCAGAACTTCCTCTGGTGCCTGTTAAACCTGTTTAATCCGATAACGTGCCTGTTGTGTTTCAAAGGGTTTACGTGGGAAGCCGGGTGTGAAAGGAGACAAAGGAGAGATCGGGAGAGATGTAAGCATACAGTCACAAAAATCCAAGATTAATCAGTGTTGAGCCACCCCCTTCCCTCCTCAGTGACACTCACACATCTGAACATGTGCAGGGTATTGCAGGTTTGCCCGGTCCCATCGGCATTGACGGCATCCCAGGTTTACCTGGTCCGAGAGGAGAAAAGGTGAAAGAAGTCATAATCCGGGAATCTGTGTTGATTTCTCTGAAAGGTCTGCCAAAAATAGTTTTAAAAAGTTTCGAGCCAAATTAAATTTGTTTTGCAGGGGGAAAATGGCATTGGCATTCAAGGTTATCAAGGTCCTTCTGGTGAACCAGGAGAAAAGGTGAAATAAATAACTGTCTGGAAATTGAATATAAATTCCATTAACATTGTGAAATTGAGTTGCAGTTGGTGTTTAAACACTGGTGTTGCAGGGAAATATCGGCTTAATGGGACCAGTTGGCCCAAAGGTAACAAACATAAATGCATTTAAACATACATTTTGCAGTGCGGGGAAAAATAATGTGCTTTTTTGAAAGGGTGATCATGGAGAGCATGGACTCCCAGGAATCGTTGGTCCAAGGGTGGGCACTACCATACTGCTTTATTTTCAACATCTAGCAGTAATGTCTTGCAAAGATAATAGTGTTGTTTTTACTATTCCCTTCAGGGAAAGAAAGGATTGACCGGAGAGCAGGGGGACAAGGTGGGCGATGTAGCCAGTTTAATTCACTGTTGTCGCACTAGAATTTGTCTTATCAGTCCCACAAATGTATTTGTGTCTTGTAGGGTGAACAAGGGGTGATGGGACCAACAGGGCCACCAGGACCCACAGTGAGATTAATTTAAGATAAACTCATAAACATACTTTAAACACGTTGGACACGCCAGCCAAAATTCAGCAATTTGGGTTTCCTTGATTTTTTCAGGGTCTGACAGGACCTTTGGGGTTAAAAGGTGACACAGGTCCAAGAGGTCCCCCTGGAGACCCAGCCAAGGGTGTAAGGAACTGCTCTTACTCATTTAAAAGAAATAAATCTCCCTGTTCTCTGCACAGAGGCATCATAACATAGCCTTTTCTCTGCACAACAGATACTCGGCCCAGCAGGAAAAAAAGGTGCCCGGGTAAGTTTTATGGATCCATAAATTGGAGATTTACAGTTCTATCCATCACTGCTCACAGTCTATCTTTAATATAAGCATGTCAAAAAACTAACACCTGTGCTTGGATCCTCATTTCACTCATCCTCATTTGACACACAGTTTAATAGCTTTCAACATCTGATGGAATTTTGCAAGATATTGAAACTGGTGGTTTAAATTATTTCTATAAATAAATTATTTTACTTCATTCTTTTATGTCTTTAATAGGGGGATGTTGGTCCAGTTGGGGCCACAGGACCCAAAGGATTTAAAGGGCAACAAGGAGACAAAGGAGAAAAGGTTAATGATGGAGAAATTGGTTATTCTTGGCATATAAGATTTTTTTTACATTGAAAATATTTGCAATGTTGATGATTTCTTCAACAGGGCAGCCCTGGTTTTGGCATTCCAGGACAACAGGGACCAAAAGGAGAAAATGGAGAAAGGGTGAAAACCCATTAAACTCTTGCTGCATAAATCACATGCTCTTATTCGTTCTTTATGTTGCATTTCTGTAATTTACAGGGAAATGTTGGCCTGTCTGGAAAGCCAGGACCAAAGGTAAAAACCTTGAAAATGTTGTTTATTGAAGCCTGCACTGCCTCTTCTACTTTGCTAATGCAGACGTGTGTGTCCAGGGTCAGGAGGGCTCTAAAGGTGACAAAGGGAGTCCTGGCTCACCAGGAAATGCTGGAGAACCAGGATTAAGAGGTAAAGATGTAAGTAAATCCTCAGTGGATGTTACAGCCATGTGTTATTTTTAAGAGTGTTTTTTTGTTGTTGTTTGTTTTCAAAGGTTTGTTGAGAAAAATCAAAGAGCCAAATAAAGCTCATGGTATTCTTTAAACACAGAAAATAAACAGAAACTGTTGAAATTATTTGCAGGGAACTGCCGGAATTAAAGGAAACCAAGGAATTAAGGTGAATTATTTATGTTGATCTTATTGGGCTCAGGAAAGATAACTATGTAACATACATTCTTATGTTCTAAGTTTGACTGATTATAATGTTTGACAGGGTGAACAAGGACTGTCTGGAGAGCCTGGTGAAAAAGGAATCAGAGTATATAATATTTTTCTTCTCACTAAAAAAGACATGATTAGATGCAAGTTCTTGACCTCAGATTGTATTTTTTTTTAAATTTTATAATATGTTTTTTAAGATAGGAGACCCGTTATTCCCACATATCCAAGAATGATGCAACATTCACAACTGTTTAAGTTCACAATAACCAATTTAATTCAGGCAGCAATGCAAGCCTAATGGGAGGGGCAAAGCAGCTTATATACAAGGAAGTAGGAGGAGACAATTTAGGACCAGGTGAGATTAGGTGACAGTGGGGAAATGAACAAACAATTTTAGACACCCACATAGTTAGGGAAGACACAGGCATATCCTGGCACAGTGGTGAGGAAAAATGGTTTCTCTATCTCTTTCCTTTCTTTAAATACTGTTAAGGGTCTACTAGGACTACCAGGGGACCCTGGAGAGAAGGGCAATCTTGGGAAGCCTGGCCCACAAGTAGGTTATTTCAACAACAAAATGGGAAACCGATGATTTAAAAGCAAGGATTACTATCATTATATAACATTTAAGCCTAAACTTGAACATATTCCCGGCAGGGTGCTGATGGAAAGAAAGGTGACAAAGGAGAGCCGGTATGTTGATATTCACCGACGTGTTTGTCTCAAGCTTGAGTGGCTGTATTGTGTCTGTTTTTTGATCAGTCTTTCTTGTTCCTCACCATGTCACACATTTACAACCTGCAACTGTAGCGTGACTTCATGATCCCTCTCTTGATATGTTCAGTAATTAAATTTGGCTTTTGTGTTTAGAATCCTTCACTGCTCCTCTTATTTCTTTTTCACTGTTATAGATTGTAACTCTCTCTCTCTCTCTCTCTCTCTCTCTCTCTCTCTCTCTCTCTCTCTC
>BJFM01002048.1:74801-105692 GCA_016586285.1 Arothron firmamentum | reverse complement strand
CTTTCTCTGTGTGCTTCTTGTGATCATACTGCTCTTGGTACAAAGGGACGACCTGGACCTCCGGGACCCCAAGTAAACAAATCTCTTTTTTATTATTAATATTATTATTATTACTATTTGTGTTTCATTCATGTCTGAAAAGGCCTTTGTTGGATCAGTCCTCAAAAAGAACAAAGAGCTGAACAAAAGTGTGAAAATATCTGTGTTCCCAACTGGCTGAGATCATAGAGTAATTAGCACAACTCGCCATTTCTTATCTTTTCCCACCAGACTGGGGCAGAAAACACCACTCTGACTAGAGTGATAAAGGTAATAACACAGAATTCTAAATTATTTCCCCATTTTATTTTCAACCATACTGTAAACTTCTGTCATTTGTTCAGGGTGAGCGTGGAGAGCCTGGTGCAAAAGGAGAAGCTGGTCTGCCTGGACCGATCGTGAGTGTCTAATCACAGAATTTGGTATCAAAGTGTTGAAAGTTGTTATTGATTAATTACTTTACAAGCTGATCGTCTTTGGATTTTTATCCACAGGGTCCAGAAGGAAAACCTGGACAACCAGGACCATCTAGTATGGTATGTGTATACGTAAAAAAATATATTTGTGTAATGTGTTTATTATGGTCTTTCTTGTGCTGTATGTGTTGAAACTGCCAGTCTTCTCAGGGTGGGCTGGTCAGGAATGGACTTGATGGTTTGCCAGGAAAACCAGGACTGAAGGTTAGCCAAACATACTCAACATGATATAAGCAATCTGCTCATGCAAACTCATGGTGTTTTCCACAAAATGTTTTACAATGAATGCAGGGGGAGCAGGGACAGAAAGGAGAACCTGGACAGGTGAGCGGAGCAAAAAACTGATGATATATGGGAAGAATTATCCACCAAATGCTGGTGATTACTGTGTAGAATGGTCTGAAATTTACAGTATTACTGTTTTAACCTTGTGTGTGTGTGTGTGTGTGTGTGTGTGTGTGTGTGTGTGTGTGTGTGTGTGTGTGTACATGTGTACATGTGCACATGCACACATGCGCAGAAGGGGGACAGGGGAGAACAAGGCCGGCTTGGGATTGCTGGAATGCCTGGATTACCAGGAACTCCAGTGAGTATCATTCTGATCATAACCTTGTTTGATCAGGTTTGCAGTTAATGCGCGTCTCTGACTCTAATTGATTTATTGCATATGTTCTATAGGGGAGGCCGGGCATTGATGGGAAAAGAGGCCAGCCAGGACAGGATGTAAGGGACATTTAAAGTGCAAAATGACACTGAACACCAGCTCAAATGTCTTTGTGCTTTTGTTTTTTCCCACCCAGGCATCAACATTGTTTAAATAGCAGATTTAATGTAATTACACCCATTATTTACACTCAAATACCTTGTTTTTGGAATTGGTCAGTGGCCCCCTGTTGTCAGGAAGATCAGCACCTTGGAGAGCGACAAACTGTACAGTGATGTCATAAATGTTGTTGTACAGTGTCAGGATTCCAAGAAAACCAGTGGAGGAGTTTCTTCTGCAAATATGTTCCATATACCTGGTGAAAATGCCATGATATGTTTTAAGTGTATGTTTTGCACAGTCCACAGATATAAAATAAAAGTTGGTTAAGTCGGGTGTTGCCGGTGTAACACAGTAGCTTCATCACAAAAAGTTTTCTCGTTCTGGCCTCCCTGTGCTTTTTCACTGTGTATGGCTCCTAATTTTTAAGTTTTTAAGATTTTTTTAATTTTTCTTTTTTTCACATAGTTCAAAAGTGTTGAAAATGTGTTTTCTTTCCACATGGTGAGAGAGGACAAAAAGGAGAGAGTGGAAACAAGGTTTTTAAAATTTAATGCCGCAAACAAATCCCTCATGATGATATTTCTAATTAAAATAATTTCCCTTTCAGGGAGAAAAGGGCGAGGCAGGTGCAAATGTAAGTGTTTCACACAAATACAATTTATGGGTTTAGAGACTGTAAGTTTAAAAGTTTAATTTTTCTCCACAGGGCAGTAAAGGAGAACCAGGTCCCCCGGGTTTGCCTGGCAGACAGGTGGTTGTCACTCCTGAGGTACAGTGTGGTTATTTTCTGGAAAATTATCAAAGAAACAACAACAGAACAAGGAACAAGTCAATCTAAACCTTACTTTTGTTTACTTATAAGGGCGCCACTCTTGATGCTATTCGGCAAGCATTTCCAATCCCAATGGGTCCTCCAGGGGCTACTGTGAGTCACATGTTTACACTCATGAGTCACCATTGGTTGATGACTATTATGTTTTTATTGCGAGCTTATATGTCACACACCATAGATGCACCTTCAAGTATCTTTTTCCTGTGTTTCTGTGTTTAGGGTTCACCAGGATTAAAGGTAGGATAATGGTAAATATGTTTTAAATGAATAATTTAAAAGTCATATTTGTGTCTCTGTTGATGTGTCTGATTTTTTTAGGGGAATAAAGGAGGAATGGGGCTGAAAGGAGACAAGGTAGTGAAGTGTTTCTGTTAAAATCAATTGAAGTATCCAAATGGAATTGATTTTTTTTCTTCACTGCACTTATCGCCTGCAGGGAGATGCTGGAGCTTGTGGAAAATCAATAGAGATAAAGGTACGCAAAACCTCCGTCATACTAATCTAATGTCATCACACACTTGTAGCATTTTGATTTCCATCTTCCACAGGACATCGAAATGATGTTTGAAGCCTACGGCATAAAGGTGAGCTGGGAGCAATTTATGAATATTTCAGGATTTCCATTGGCTTTCCCGTTTCATCTTCTCAGTAAGACCGTTTCGCTCTCTCAGCTGTCTTTGCTGAAGGCTTTGATTGACAGGCTGCTGCAGGACAAAACAGAGGACTTGCTTCGAGTGCCTGCCGCAACCAGCCAAACAATAGGAAAGACAGAAACCCACACCTCCAACGTCATCAGCGAGCCTGCTGTATGTAAAACCCTGCACCTCATACTTCCTACATACTTTTTTTATGATTTCTTTTCAAACAATGTATCTTCCATTTCATAAAAGGATACCAAAAACCCAAATTAAATGCAAGGAAATTCTTTTACTCATCAGAGTTCAGAACAGTTTCATGCCACCAGCCAACAGCTGTCAGAGTTACACATAACTGAGGACTATGATTTAAATGGACAGCTGTCTGTCATTTCTCAGTAATATGTATAATACAGACATTCCTTTTATTGTTATACTCATCAACTTTTTATGTTCTTCTGCATTGTGACTTTTGTTGGAAAGGACTACACCACAGAGGCTCCTACATTACAGCCTCCAATCACCCTGAATGCAGAGCAGCAGTTTGACGGAGCTGAATTTAACAAATACGGATTAAAGGATTTAGCAGTTGAGGACAGAGACAGAGCATCTCCCAATGTTGATGTTGGTGTCATTAATTCTACTTCTACTCTGACCCAGGAGGTAAGGACAACATGGATTTCTTGAACATGCTAATCATTTATTAGCTCTAAAATACATATAGATTTACTGTAATTAAACTCGATCAATGCCATTAACAAGGTCTTTGTGACGCTGGCAGACTGTTTCAGAGTTACCAAAAATTTTGGTGGAGACTGTTTTGCTCAGCCCAGAAGACTCTTTGCATCGGGGACAAAAGAAGAAGAACAGGGAGCGTGGAAAGGTAAAGCTGGCACACAGATGTGTAAACCTGTGATTGGGTTTCTCCCTGATGGCAATACTCATCTCCCATGTTTCACATTAACACCATAAACATGTTACTGGTCTTAAATCGTTTAAAACATAAATTCTATTGGTGTTGCATGTTGCTCATTCTCTACGACTGTAGGGACTTAGATATATTAAATTGATCGACAGGGAGGTTGGGGAACAAAATTTGTTTACTCGAGTACCTCCACAGTCCAGATGTTGGTTGCTATCGACCTGTTTTGAATCATTGGGGTGACTGTAAAAACATTACTGAGCTGAGTTGGACACCAGCTTTTTTGGTAGTTTTGTAGTTAATATAACCAATGCAAAACCATTAGTAACTTTAAAACATCCTTGCATATCTTATTTACTTATTCTTCACCCCTGAACTTACAGTATCTCATATATGAGCATCTGATGCACAAGAAACCTTTTCTTTTATCTCTTTTACTTTTTAACCAGGGCAACAGAAATAGCGGACGGCCTAGGAGGCAGAGGCAACGCCAGGTAAATGTCCCTACACGAGTCAGACTAATCCGTAACACTAACACAACAAACCCCACCCTGCAGAATTTAAGGGTCTGACAATGACAGTAACATCGTTCATGCAGAAATAACGGTTTTGTTGCTCATATCGTTCATAATAATCTAACAATAACTTGTGTTTTAAAAGCTGTAAACGTGCATTTGTAACTGCATCAGTGTGCTTTTTATTACACTGATAGCAGCTTTGGCTTGCTGGCTCCTCATCGCTTGGCTATTCTGTTGTCCTGCCGCTGCCATGAATGACAAATTGTGATGCGTTGCAGTGTCTTTATCTTCTTATTGTCATGTCTCGCATCTTTCAAGACAAGCAAAGAGGATAAGGAGGAGGAGGAGGAGTTGGAAGAATACGAGTACGAGGTAGGCAGCCGCTGCAGTGAATGACTAATCTGAGCACCTCGGGAAACTTTAGTTTTAATGTGACGTGGCGTTGTTACCAATTTGGAGCGCTTTTGTGGTGGGTGTTAGTACTTTATTAGCAAACCTGTCAGGCTCATAATCAGAAGCAGAGAGCTGGTTAATGGCACACCCACTATCTGAAATGATTATTAAAATCAAATTAGTCACTACAACCCACTGCCTCTGCTCCCATATCATTTGCAGGAGTGTCTGTACCTGTCAGGGCCCCATTACTTTTATTTTATGAACTGGGAAATCTTCATCAAGACAATCCCATTTAAACAGCATCCGATTCTGCCAGATGGATAAATGTAGAATATGCACGGTTTTAAACATAAGCAACTTCAGTTCTGAGCATTTGTCCATCCACTGGATCAAAGGATCATAGATAGATAATAAAGATAATTCTATAAATCCAGTAACTGTAGCAAGACTTTATTCTGATAGAAACTGCTGAAGTCTGCTTTACCTGAAAAATAATACTGTTTTGTTTGTTTATTATATAATTGTAGGATGAAAAAGGCAACCCTGCAGAGGAAGAATCACCCAGTCACCATTTTACAGGCTCCACCGATGGAGGAACTGATTCTTTACTGAATGTATGATGTCATTTGCTGGTTTGATATATTTGACAAATTGTGCATGTATTGATTAGTTCAGAGGATACTCAGTAAATGTCCATCACTGCAGCAACTGAATTTAGCTGCTTCTCATAATGTAAGGTTATTGGTAACTGGATTTTATTAATTATGTTTCTTCATGTTTTTGGAGTCAATTTTACGTTCTCCACACAAAGGTTTATATTTCATTCTTTATCCTCTGCCCACGTGAAAGCAACATTACCACTAGCTGTGGACACAAAAACAAACCAGTTAGAATTAACTTTTATTTTCTAATCATTCAAGACCAAATCTTAGCTGATTATTTCACTGCTTGATGGATGATTGATACAATGTTTTACTGCAATCACTGTCATCTTTATTGAAATACATGTGCTCATGGAAATGTTGGGGATGTGGGGGCTTGATAGGTGCCTCACACCAGAATCAGGGTGAAGAAAAGTGCCTCCAGGTCCACTTCACAGGTGAGTAAAAATGGTCTCCTGAAAGCTTGAAAAACTCTGCTGTAGAGGACACACTCATTATTATTATTATTATTATTATTATTATTATTATTATTATTATTATTATTATTAAAGGTGTTCATGCCAGGAGCTCCACGTGGGAGAAATCACTTCAACCAAGCAGAAAATGTAAATATTTTCCACTGCATTTGACAATCAACAGTTCATAATGTACAATAAATTTGGCTGATAAATGTTTTAATTTATGTGATAAAAGCAAGGAAAGTCAGACCTTCAAATTAGAAGGAAGGGCCAAGAAAAGAGGGATGTGGAGCCCATGGATAAAGAAGACAAGTCAGAATCATACACTGAAGGGGTGATGGAAGAGAGAGGAATCATCACAGAAGCAGGAGCGGATCCACTTTTTGAGCAGGAGGAGACGAGCGGAGAAGATGAAGGGCAGACTGAGGAAGGTGTACACCGAAAGGGAGAAGGAGGGGGTGGGGAGCCTGAGAAACTGAGGGAGGAGTGGGAGAGGAAGAGAGTGGAAATGGAGAGGGGGAGAGTCGGGGGTTATGGTGAGGAAATCCAACAGCCATACCCATACTCTCCAGAGTATTACTACCTGAAGGTAAGGACACAAAGATGATGAGGTGACGACGATGATGATGGTGATGATCATGATTCAGATTCAAATCACTGACATGTTTACTGTAATAGGGACAACCAGGTGAGAATGGAAAACCAGGAGAAAAGGCAAGTAAAAGAAATGATACGATGTAAATTCCAAACCTGCTTTTCAGTGTGACTTCATTGGTTGAGTTCCATCTAAACAGGCCCAGAGCAACATTTTTTATTCCTCAGTGTTATTACTTGATACCATGAAACAGGATAATGACACAGTTACACTCTCCCATGTGGTGATATGTTGTCCATCGATCAGGTTGAAAATATTGGATTTCAGCAATAAGAACAGTTTTTCTTCCTTTTATATGTTAACTTGAACTTTCATTTATAGAGGGTTTATTTCCCTGACGGGATCACAGCTCGGCCAAAAAGCTCATGGAAGTCCGTGCTCACGCAGCGAATTAATGCTCGACTGTTGAGAGCAGGTTTACCCACGAGGTTGATGGACTGGTAACCACAGAGCAAAGCAAAACATCTGAACAGAGGCGTGTGATGACTTTGTCACCTGTCAGTATTTATTACTTTAAATTTAACACAAATCTTAGAAGCAGAGCAAAATCAGCTCTTCAACTCACCATTTAAGCCAATTTTCAGTGGACTGAAATAGCATAACACACCATAATGTAGAAGTGCTCTCAGAAAATGAGCATCAATACACAAAATTCTCAAAAACATTTAGTTTGGTTTTGATTTGCATTGTTTGAAAGTCCAACAGTCTTTTTATGTGTGTTTTTTTGGACTGATTTAAAGCGCTTTAAATTCACTGTCATAAATTGCTGAGCGACAGTGACAGTCACGGCATGAAGTGTGCCACCAGTTCATAAAAATATCATCGGCGTGCCGCACACCTTCCAGCCATGCCTCAGTAGATGACATCAGAGTGCGGGGAGGACTGGTCTCCCGTCTCGCCTGTCAATAACGCCACCTGACTTTGTTGTCCCCTCCTCTCTCTTTCTCTCTGACTGTGAGATGGCAGATTAAAGCAGACATGAATAATTTCCCTTCCTTAAACATGCTGACAGGGTTTATTTATTTAAAATTCCTCTCTGTTGGTTTGTTTTGGCTGGAAGAATATCTTAATATGCTTTTGCACTTCTCTTTTAGGGTGAAATTGGAGAAAAAGGCCAAAAGGTAAAAACTCTGAGATAGATTTTGTAAGGTTTTACTCTGGAATTCAAATTAAGTGCATTACAGAAGATTATAATGAGAATTTTGTGTTTGTAGGGAGAACCGGGCATCGGTCACAGGGGTCCACAAGGCCAGGCTGGAGCTCCAGGACAGAAGGTGGCATTTCTCTTATCTTTATTGTCTCTTCTAAATCAATTAGTGTCTGCAGACTCTTGATTGACTCTGTTTCCATCATGGTTTTATAATTGTCCCAGTGATACGCTGGCCTAATTAGAGTGTGGGCATGTAAACATGTCAGCCTTTATTTGAAAGCAATTATTTGAAAGTAATTGATGAGCCGAATAATTAAATACTGTGAAATAATTGACCTTTCACGGTGTTTTTAACATCCCAACATGCTTTTGTGGCACTTCTTCAGGGTGAACCAGGCCAACCAGGACCACCAGGTGCTCAAGGCATTCAGGGGATTGCAGGTATCCCAGGTATCCATGGCCCTCCTGGCCCCACAGGTTCACCAGGTGACCGTGGAGAGCTGGGAAGAGAAGTACGTCACACAGGATATAACATTTATTGCATCAAAGAGAACTTAGTAATATTCTTTGGTTTAGGCATGTTGTGCAAGAACGTGTGGTATGTTTGTTCCAGGGTGAGCGGGGTAAAAGGGGGAAGAATGGCTCACCTGGATCTCCAGGACCTCAAGGAGAAGCAGGACCTCCAGTAAGAAATCTGTAGATCTAAATGAGCCTTCCTGACTGAAATTTTCTGAATCACTGATTTCAACACTTATTTTTTCTGATTAAGGGTCCGCCTGGAGTTTCTGGAGCCAAAGGAGTAAAGGTAGAAAATCTGTTATCAATGATTCATTTTGGTTTAGTCAAAGAAGTGAATATTTTATTTTCTAGGAGCACATTGATAAATTATCTTTGATTGATCTTTTAAAGGGGGACAGTGTTCCTGGAGAGCCTGGACCTCGAGGCTTCCCTGGTATTCTAGGAAGAAAGGTAACCTTTATTTATATTAGTTCATTTTTACATACAACCCCCCCCCCCTTCTGTGTGTGCGTGCGTGCGTGCGTGCGTGCGTGCGTGCGTGCGTGCGTGCGTGCGTGTGTGTGTGTGTGCGTGCGTGTGTGCGTGTTCTGCTTCATGGATATTTCTTTTATATTTTAGGGTGTAATAGGCACTCCAGGTGTAAAAGGATCCCCTGGATTACCTGTAAGTAAAATCCAGATTATGACAGAGACATATTTTGATTTCTAGAGCAGCAGATCTTCTTCTCTTACTACCGTTTAACTGCACTGCTTCTTTCCACAAGCAGCACCCACTGATTTGCACATCTTGATTTAAGAAGAATAATATAATATATTAATCTGTGTTCACCTGGAGTCAGAATCTGTGTTATTGATATTTTAGGGTACTCGAGGGTTCCGTGGCATCAAAGGTGAAAGGGTAAGTCACTGTTTCTCCTGGTTTGAGGGTTGGAAACTAAAGTTGGCCATCAGGAGAGGTATAAGTAGCATGCGTGAAAACGGGTGAACTTTGCAGTCTCGGACCCAATTCATCTTCACTCAGGTTTGATTGAAGTGTTTGTGTCAAAAGCCAAGGCCAAGTGGCAGAACTCAACTCCGTTTCATTTCCTGAGACCGCAAATTTGATTTACTGTGAAGCCAGTCAAGTGAGGCGATAGAATCAGAATTGTCTCTGAATGCTGTTGCATTTGTTTTCTGGGACCTAAGTCTCAAGTGCTCTCCTGTCAAATGGCAGGAATGTTGTTTACAACAGCTGCATGACAGTTTATCAGAGGTGGATGACCTGTAATGAATCCGGTGTGAGAGCTCAAAGCTGCTGCTGATTGGAATTGGAAACAATGTTTGATAAATGTCTCTTTTGAAGGGGGTGCGAGGGCTGCCTGGAGTCAAGGGAGAAAGGGTACGTTGAGTTTTCTCAAATCTCAGCATTTAAACTGATGTTTATGCAGAGGAATTCGTAAAAACCGCTTGCAACATCAGCAGTGTGCATGATTCTCACCCCAGTGCATATGTTATCCCCTCCTGCAGGGGAGTGTGCTTCAAATCCAAGGACCCCGTGGATATAAAGGTTCCAAAGGAGACCTGGTGAGAGCTTTGAAGTTGGTTTTTATGCTATTTTCCAATAAATACAGGGAAAATCAAGTGAGTGGAGCAAAGTTATTGGACAAAAGACTCAATCCTGCATGTCGATGTTGTAACATTCACACCCAGCTAGTCATTTTCTTGGAATCGATGTTAAGAGAGATGGATGGGAGATGGACTTTCAGAAATATTATGGCACTAAAGTTGCAGTCAAATGCTTTGCTTCAGGGTGAGCGTGGTCCACCTGGATTTGATGGAGATAAAGGAGAAAAGGGTGAGGATGGTCCCCCTGGAGTGAAGGTATTAATAAAAATCTGACTTTAACATCAGTCATGGCATTAAGTCCACTGTCAAAGCATGACTCCTGAAAAATGATGTTTTTAAAGGGTATAAAAGGTGATGCAGGAGTTAAAGGTGCGCTGGGTCGCTTCGGAGCACGAGGTCCAGTGGGCCAGAAGGTAAGATAGGTATGGACCCTTGACAAATTGTGCAATGTGGTCTGAAAACGCTCTGCTTCACCTGCAGGGAGAGTTGGGAGAGCCGGGAATCAATGGAGTGAAGGTAAAGTAGAGCATAAACACAAGTAATATAGACGCAAACTTCAGGGTTGGACACTGATGCCATGATGTGATTCAGGGTAACAATGGCAAAAACGGCATGGACGGGATCAAAGGGGACAAAGGAGACATGGGGCTGCATGGTTTTAGGGGCATTCAGGTAGAGATCAACATTATAAAATTATTATATCTTGAAGTTTTTTTTTTTTTTATTCATTTGTTTTGTGTTTGGTTTTCTTTTACAGGGTGACAAAGGACTGCCCGGTTTGCCAGGAGACCAAGGGGGGAAGGGTCGAAAGGTGCTGTGGTTGTTTCTGTCGGTGAATTGATTTGTCTTATAGCCAAAAAAAAAAAAAAATATATATATATATATATATATATTTGTTGTTTTATAGGGTTTCAGAGGTTTATCTGGGCGGACTGGGAGTCCAGGATCAACTGGAGAAAAGGTTCGACCTCAATAATCAGCATATGCATGATGAGGAAGCACTGTCAGACACACTGATAACTTTTTAAAACAGGGAAACATGGGATTGCCTGGCAACCCTGGCACACCTGGACTAAATGGACCTATGGGGCAAAAGGTAAAAGTGTTAAATCAAAACCGGGCACACATTTCTTAACCTACTTTAATCCCAGTTTGCATCTTTTTAGGGTTATAAAGGTGATGGAGGCATCAATGGTGTTGATGGCATTGAAGGAGTGAAAGGAGAAAGGGTTAGTGTCACCTGTTACAGGTCTTCTGAAGAGCCTTCATAATCCTGTTCAGTGACTGTGCTCTCAAACATCTATTACTGTTGCTCCAGGGTGCTGCTGGTTTCCCAGGTTTCCCAGGGTTTAAGGGATCAGCTGGGATTCCAGGAAGGGATTGTGATAGAGGTCCATCAGGACCTCCAGGACACCGTGGGGACCCAGGACTTAAGGTGAAGCTTGCAGTAAAAAGCATGCTTTTGTGATAATTGACATGGAAAATAGAGCTGCCTTATAGCTAACTTAACTTAGCTATGCTTAGCCAAACAAGAACATTTGACAAGAGTTCATGACAGCTATATCGGTGTTCTATATTCTGCATATATGTACGTCATTGTCCTTTAAGGATACTTGTTAGGGCTTAAAGGAGTCATTTATTTAAGTAAAATTAGACCAGAAGATGAGTGCAAGAACACAATAAGCAGAGGGATGAGCTTGATTTCAGTTATCATCACCTCAGTGTCTTAAGAAAGAAACTGGCCACATGTCGTCTTGAGCACAATAATGGTGACATGTCCTTTTTAGAACACACACATCTAATTCTGTCTGCAGCTTTCAGCTAATATCTTATTCAATTAGCTCCTTTCAGCAATGATTACCATTCCTTCAGTAGTGATGAAGAGCGGCTGCAAACCTCTAATGAGGATTTTCCAATCAATGCCGTGTTTTGCTAGCTTTTGTATTTGTTTGAGATCACAATGCTCAGCAGTTTTTCTGTTTGTTGTCACACAGGGGCAGAGGGGCAGAAGGGGCAAATCTAAGCCGTGTGATAGAGGAAGACCTGGGACCCCCGGACTCAAAGGAGAGACTGTAAGTGTTACTCTTCACTGGGGAAAAACTTGCTGTCCAATCCCAGACACCCCACAGCTATTAATGATCACATTTAAGATGCTTTTAAACTCTCATAACAATTTGAGACTCGATCCCAGTAACATGCACAGAGGGGCTTTGGCTCTTCCTGCAGTCGGCCAACAGGGGGAGACTAATCTGCACTGGAGTTAATGTACTTGATAAAGTTCATGTTCTTTCAAGTCCAGTGTGTAAGAATCTCCTGAGTGCAATAACAAAATTTGTCCTTGACACCTTTTTTTTTCTGTGTATTTCCGACTTCAAAACACGTTTTATTTATTGCAGGGTACAGATGGCACTGAAGGAGCAAAAGGAGAGAAGGGGGAACCTGGACTCTCTGTATGTCAACTGAATGTAACACTCAACATTCTCACACAAACTGGAATGTGACTTAATTTGTGAATGAAATGCTCTTTCAGGCTGAAGAAGTGAGAGAGCTTGTCACCCAGGAAGTGGCAGAAAAATGTGGTAAGATTTATTTCAGCTTTCCTGTCAGGTTATTTACTACAGCTTTCCCACAAAAATACATGAATATTTGCCTCTAGGCTGGCTTGCATATCACGTGTGTGTGTGTGTGTGTGTGTGTGTGTGTGTGTGTGTGTGTGTGTGTGTGTGTGTGTGTGTGTGTGTGTGTGTGTGTGTGTGTGTGTGTGTGTGTGTGTGTGGAGCATGGAGCTCCCATGGTAGCAGTATGGCACCCGTGTGTGTCGTGCCATCTGTTGTGTTCTCTCAGAGGAACACACACCATGGAGTCAGCACCAGAAAAACCATTCATAGACACGAGACAACTATTAACTGGGACACCTCAGAATCCATCCTTTACTTCCAACACACTTTGAGGATTATTTGTTCTTTAATTTGCCCTGGTGGCATTCTGGATTATTTACAATTTAAAGGATGAAAACAGACCAAAAGTACAAAAAAGAAATCTCATGTTTGGCTTGAGAAACCGGAGCTTCCCCTCCCAGGTCAGAAGGTCTTTGGTTCTCCAGGTTTGTCTCCGGTCCAGATTTGATTTAAAAGATGATCATCATGACGTGGACGACCTCCCAGCAGCTGTGCCAGCTATTTTTAACCCACTGATGCATGCAGTTACTGAAAATATTCCAAATTCCCACTCTTTATTTCAAATGAAGCATCAAGTTAATGATAATAAAGCCAGAAAATCACACAATAAACACTCGTGCTTGTCTCTGTTGCTGTTAATTCAGGTTTGGAATACAAGTTTCTGGTAAAGTCAGTGGATCCAGATGGAACAGCCTCGTCGACGGAAAGGAAAAACGGTTCAGACCATGTTCTACTCTCCAGCAACGAGCTCTACGAGGAATGGGAAGAATATGAAGACGAAGACGGAGAAATGTCTGCCCCTGCCCCTGCCATCCCCGAGGGGAGCCTCGCAAACCGCACTGGTAATCTACATCAATTCAGCAGCGCACATTAGCACAAGCATCTGCTGGTCTGCAGTCCGAGTCCACACATCCTACTAATACTGCACCACAGCTGTGATGGGGCAGTTTTTTATCCATTTTGCTTCAGACTTTCAAGTTTCTTTAGAGAAAATCTTCAGTTTGAGCATCATTAATTTTTAAAAATGCTACTGTTAACTGTTAGAAAATATGTATGAAATCTCAGCTTTTGACACTGAGAATTGTGGAGCAGGAAAAAAAAAATCCAAGTAGACAGTTAAACAAAGGGTCAACCTGGAGAGAAATTACACAACATTTCATAAAGCTCGTTAGCGAGCATAGCCCCCGGCCAAGTAGCACCAGCCCACACCCCAGATTATTAAATTCTGGCCTCAGGTAAGGCAGAAAAGTAATCAAAACCGTCGCCCAACGTCAATGTCACCTTGTTAATTCATTACTTGCAGGAGGCAGCGGCGCTCTGGTAATAAACGGGCATGAGTCCAGTTGGTCAGAGTTCAGCTTTCAACCTTTTACTTGAAGACTTGGATGGAATGAGATGAAATATTGACACTTGTGTTAAATGTGCAGCTTTCTTTCTTTTGCTCTTTCTTTCCTTTGTCATATTTAGTCCAACTCTTTAAGCCCAACTTCTTTTGTGCTTCAGAAATCACTGATTTAATTAGTTATGTGCCTGAACGCTGACTTGGAACATCAGTCACATTCATGCCTTCATTTTATGTTATTTATTTTTCATGCTGCTTATTCAAGGAGAGCGCTCCCTCGTTAGTGACGTAACCTGATTGTGTAACTGCGATTCTTTCAGAAAAAGGCCAGCACAAAGAAATAAAAAAATCAATGCATGCTCCGCGGTTCTCAAATGCTCCGAGATAACGATTCTTTCGATTTAGAAGTGTCCATTAAATATCAGTCCAGTCAGAGTTGGCCTGTCCTGGATTCGTCCTCTAACCTGTGTGAGATGCTGTTGATGTTGTTTCCCCTCAGATCCTCTGAATAAAGGGACTGCAGAATGGGGACAGAGGAAAAAAAGAAGGGTATTTGGAACAGACCCCACTGGTAAGTGGCCAAGACTGATTTTCCTCTTATCTTTCAGCTTTGATTTTTTTTTTATATATTATTCCCCCCTGTCTGCTCCGTATGGTGTTTTCATAATCTGTAATGACTGTTTGAAATTATTACAAGCGCAAGGTGGAGGAGAACGATAAGGCCGAAATTTAATCCCTGAATGTTTCCCGGTCTGCACAAGGTTTCACAAGTTGAAAGTGAAGGAGCGAAAATGGTTATCCAAATTTAATAAAACTTTTCCGCACAACATTTAATAGCAACCACTGGAGAACAGGGACGGACTTAATGCATCAGCAGAAGTGACAGTTAAACCTGATGAAAATGTAAAAGTTGCTCTTTTCTGGTAAATAGAAACCTATTTATTGCTGCATAATGACTTAATACGCCAACTACTGTAATTCAGTCTGTTTCGCATAGCAGCCTCCATTTTTCCATTTAGCTGTGATCATTGACGTTAGGAAATTTACAGCCTGCTTTAGTCATGGCTGTTTCTTGCTGTTTCAGGAACAGATCACTGCCTGGAGCCCATGGCCGAGGGACCCTGCTCGGAGTACGCTCTGCTGTGGTACTTCCACCATCGCTCTGGGGAATGCAGGCCTTTTGTGTACGGCGGCTGTGATGGCAATGGGAACCGGTTCTCCTCGAGGGAAGAGTGCCAGAGCTTGTGCGGAGGGCAAAGGGCAAAGCAGTCAGATCCCAGTTAGAGCTGGGAGGTCCACCACACTCTTGCCACTTTTTTGATTTATAGCCACAAAGAGAGCGATTAACACAGGAAGCCAATAGTTTTTGTACATAAATGTGTAAAATATTGAATTTATTTATACACTTTAAAGCTGTTTGTTGATTTCATGCTTTGCTACAAATTTCAGTATGAATGTTCAAAACTTTTTAAAATAAATCCACAAAATTAAACATTTCTCTGCTTCTCGTCTCCCTTTTCTCTCTATCTGCTTCATGTAAATCATCTTTTTTCATGTTGTCTCTCTCTCTCTCTCTCTCTCTGTCTGTCTTTCTCTCTCTCTCTCTCTCTGTCTTTCTCTCTCTCTCTCTGAAAAAAAAAGTCACATATGCTCCCCCTGGCAGGGGGCAGCATCATGGGTCAGGCCAGGAGTCAGATGAGAGGCCTACGGGGGCGCAGCGAGGTGGCCCAGGCAGGGGCTGTGATGGAGATCTCTCCATCAGCATGACACAGCAGCAGCGGGGGGATTCCTGCACGACACGACTGCACGCGTTTGAGGGTTTATAAGGATAAGAAGTGAAGTTTTAATGCAAACTTATTTAATTTCCCTCAGCGCAGCTTCAGGGCTTTGTGTTTAAGCCAGTGTTGTTCCTTTTTCTTCTGAAGGAGAGATGTATCTGTCACTAGCTCTCCTCCAGAGAATATTAGTCACGATGCTGCAGTATAATGGACACCCACATGCTGATATGCTGTAACACACCGATGAAGCTGACGTATTTCTAAAGTTGCACATTTAATGGTAAAAATGAAGATGACAACACATGAGAGCAGTGAAAGAGGCTGACGTCCATGCAGTAGCTCATTAAACCCTGAAAATGAATACTTTAAATGGTCAGAAATCTCCACAGGACACCTTCAAGTGTCGTCGCACTGCTGGGATTCTAAATGAGGCAGATGTTCCCAGAGCAGAATACAGGAGAGATAACACACAACCGGGAATTAATGAAAAAGGTTAAACCTGAGTTGACTCCAGGCTCAAAGCTATGTGATTAATGACACGTGTTGAAGAGAAAGAGGGACCATTTTATTATATTTCAGTGATTATGATCTGATCTTACGATCAAGCCGTCCATTAAAGCTCAGACGAACTCCCTCTGATTCTGTCACTTCCTGTTCCGCCCGTCCCCATTATGACAAGACGGTGTTCAGCACAGCAAGTCGCTGTCTTGGTGTGTATGTGCTCTGCATGCAACCGCAGTTTTTAATTACAAAATACAGGTGCATTTCCCTTTTTGTAAGGATAAGAAGTGAAGTTTTAATGCTATCCACTCAGATTAGAAAGACTCTCAGACACTAGGTAATTAGGGTAAAAACAATTAAAATGAGCTCTGAATTTGTTATTGCTGTGTGAAATAAAAGCATGGATTTTATTGGAAGATACCTCTGAATCGCACTTAATCTACAAAACTGTGTTAAGGAAATGTAAATTATTCTATTATTTGATTTTCCTTTTTTAGACTTAAAATGAAGTCCTATAGTGTGAGGAGACCTTTATTGACCGTGCATGCGTTAAACGATGATAAACATGCCTGTTGTGCATGACGTTATTTCAGGCAGCATCATTCTGGGTCTGAATAGAACAAAAACTACACCCAAGCGCAAATAATGCCTTGAACACTTCATTTACATTTCAAACATGTCGCGCAGAAGTTTTCGTGATCCTTTCCCGCATCCCAACCAATAGGAAAACTCAAAGCGAGCCAAAATATGATCAGGATGACGTCGTTGCTGGCGTAGGGATGCAGTTTGATGGCATCTCCTAAAAATGAGCGCGCAGGGATTGGACCAGCGACACACGCTGCCGGTCAGACCGTGCGCGCTGCTGACCTCCGCGCAACTTTGATTTCCATCGGGATTTCTTATCAGATAGACACTGAGGATTCCTCCCTATATTTTCACCGCAAACACGCGTTAGTCGAGCTGTTTAGCTGTTTTCTAGTGCACGACGCCAGTGGTAAGTTGTTTAATTTTCTATAATCAGGAGAGTGAATTTAAGTTGCAATCAGTGTGAGCAACACTCTGTTTTATTGCTTTCACCCTTCATTTTAAAATAAACCGTCTCGATAAGATTCCAAAGTTAATATTTGACTGAATGTTCTGCGCAGAGGACGCAGCATGCTGTCATCCCTGAAGACCCTGCTGTTGCTCTCGGTCCTGTGCACACCGACCTCTAGCCTGTGTCTGCACCTCTCCGACTACCGCCTCCCTCTCCTTTGCGACGACCACATGGCAGTCGGGCTCCGGGGTGATGGCGACGTGCCCGTTTATTCCCCGGCGGACGACTGGGTATCCCTCCTGCAATCCGGGGAGTACCTCTCCTCCTCCGCCGATTCTAGCCGGGAGAAAAGGACTGCTGCTCCCGCAAACTACCGCTTCATGAGACGGACGAAGCTCAGGGGGCAGGTACTCCACAACAGCAGCAAAGGTCACCGGAGGAGCAGGCTGACCCTGTCCCTAGACGTCCCCACCAACATCATGAACGTCCTGTTTGACGTCGCCAAGGCAAAAAACCTGCGCGCAAAGGCGGCTGAAAACGCGCGCCTGTTGGCGCACGTTGGCCGGAGAAAGTGACCGCATCAGACAGTTCATATTTAACAGCCATGACCGGTGTTGGCCTCTTAGTCCATCATTTCTTATTCTCTTCACAATTAATGCGGTTATTGTTTTTGTCTGCGGGGAATTTTGTTTTCAACTCACATTACGCGTAAAAACATTTCTCCTGCCGAGGAAATCAATGCAAACTTTATGAATACACACTGGATTCTTAAACATATTGTTAAAGATCAATAAATGCTGAAACCCTTGGCTGATATTTGTATTCGAATTAAGGACCAAAATTCTGATCATTTTAAATATTTATTGTCTCCAGATGAGAATGTTTTCTGTGGAAACTGTTGAAATTATCTCAGATTTTGGCTCTAAATTCCCCTCAAACGTGTAGTGAGCAGTTTAAGACATGTTTAATTCATTATAACTGTCTTTTTACATTAACGTGGACGTAAATTGCAGTGAAGCACTTTCTTTTTCAGCAAAAATGAATGTTTAATGTGATTAGTCAGCCCCAGAGTCATTGAATTTTAACTCATGAACTAAACAAAAGAAAACATTGATGATGAATTTAATTTCAGTGAAACATTTTCTCATTCTGTTGCATAAGTCTAGATTTCATGTGATATTTCTTTTTTCTTTTTCTTTTTTTGCCCCATTTTTATTCTACCAAGCCTCACTGGTCTGAAGTTTACATGAATAAAGATATTTAATTGTCTGCGGTGAAACGCAACACCTGACATAAAAATCAGTAAAATGTAAATGCATCAGAATGTATGTGTTCATCAGATGTCTGTTATTTTTATACTCAAAATAAAGGATTATTTTTCCTCAAATAAAGCAGATGTAACAAACTATATGCTTTACACGTTAATTATCTAGAATTAATTTCGAACAGTTTCCATGATTCGTCATTCATTCGATATTTTGAAGGACAGGCATTGACACAAAATAGATAATTTTATTCGGATAACTAATAATCCCATATTTTCTTTCTCTTAGTATTTACAGAAAGGCTGAAGTTTCTCTAATGGCTTAGCCACCTTTAGAAAATATCATGTTCGTAATGCAGTCAATAGAGATGAGTTAAAACCCCAGCATTTAAGCTTTTCAAGAGTCCAGAAACGAGTCGATCTTACCATCTAGCGTCCATTTGATGTAATGGCGATGTTACGGTTACAATTTGTGACAAATTAAATTTAAAATACAGTGCTTTTTCTTCCAGAAGTTGTTTGGCCGAAGTGGTCGTTAGTGTAGGAATACTGCCCTCTGCTGGCCTGATATATAAACGGTTCCGACGTGTTTCCGGTAACGTGGACCGGAAGTGTCGAGTGGGCATTTTGGCGACGTGGAAGTGGTTTCTGCTTTTGGTCGAGACTGAGTGTATTACCCTCGTCTTGTAACGTCATTTCGGGAAAATGATTAAAAAGTTTGATAAGAAGGACGAGGAGTCGGGTAGGTTTTAAGAATTACGTCGTTGAATTGTGACAATATTGGAAAAAAGGTGGTTTATTTGACCTGAAAATGGAGGCGGCTTTAGATGCTACTATGTGGCTAACCAGTCAGGTTTCGCCTACCTGCTGATAAATGCTAGCTTTTTAAATTATTTATCGTGGTTTTCATATTTATTTCGTAAATTACAGTGTGTTTTTAAGGCTATTATATGGCTGGTACTTGCATTAGATTTTAAAGCTTTTTCTAATTGTACGGTGTTCACTGGTCATTGCCTTTAGCATTCTAAGCTCGGCTACCAACAGCTGGATGTTTTGTTAATTTTTTCGCGTTCACATGAGATGGGAAACCATAGATATTGTAAACGTTTTGCATTGTTGTCTGTATTTGAAACGGTAATATCAAAGTGACATTCCATTAGTTTTCTCTGTGTATCTGCAGAAATTATAATGGCGTCATCGTTACACCCTGACTGCCCTAACATAATTTCGAATAAGTCCTAATAGCTTAGATTTAAAAAAAAAAAAAAAAAAGAAATGATGTGGTTTAACGTTTCAGATGTATGACTCTGTCCATTTGTCATTTAGGAAGTGGGTCAAACCCTTTCCAGAATCTTGAGAAGAGTGCTGTCTTGCAGGAGGTAATTTCTGTGCTTGTATTATTTTTCTAAATAAACAAAAACATATTTTGAATATTATATAGTTGACCAAGTATTTAACACAAGAATCGGTGTAGTACAATAATTTTCCATTGTTTACACAGGCACGTATTTTCAATGAGACTCCAATCAACCCACGAAGATGCCTACATATCCTGACCAAGATTATTTACCTCCTTAACCAGGTAACCTGTCACTTTACCAGTATTGTGTGTATTTGTGGAGGACATCTGTCTAGGGTCCCGTTTCAGAAAGCAGGTTTAACAAACCTGGAGTTAAAACCTGAATTCAGGGTTGTCAAACTCATCATTTTTGGCTTGGGAAAAAGTGTTAGCACTTAGTTTAATCAACGCTGAGTCAAAGTTAGCCTGAGTTAAGCTCAGGCAGAAAATTGCTGACCAAGTCAATGCGTGTGTATGAATTGTAGAGAGAGACAAAAGTAGGTCTTGAGTGTTCCAGTCATTCAACAGTGTGTTTGAACTTACAGGTGCACCCCAATAGCCACAAAACAAACTTGGCAGCAACTTAGAATAGAATAGAGATACTGTATTCATCCCAGACATGGGAAATGCACTTGTTCCAACAGACATAATTACAATAATAATCACAATAATATTTACAGCAAGAAAGTACAATGTGCAACATTAAAAATGTGCAACTTTCACACACAGCCTTCCTGATCAGTTTAAGTCTGTTGGTGCTGCCGGCTCCGATGCTGCCTCCCCAGCAGACTACAGCAAAGAACTTAGGGGGAAGAACAGTCTGACTGCACAGTGGCTGAATACAGACTTTAAACTATTCAGGAGTGAAGAGTGAAAACTGTTTTGGTTTTGTTAAAACTATTGAGGTCATGATATATCTGAGGTTCACTTTTGCTCGTTCATCTTTCTTGTTTCCTGGGAAACTATCAGTATTGATTTCAAAAAAGTTATTGCGCATTCCTAGTAGTTTTAATACTTGTTGTCCCTCTATTCATTCAGGGGGAGCATTTTGGGACCACAGAGGCCACTGAAGCTTTCTTTGCAATGACCAGGCTCTTTCAGTCAAACGATGTAAGAATTTTGCTGTTTATTTGTCCATTAATTGTATATTATATTCTCTATTTGCTATTGAAATGATTGCTGTTTTTTTTCCCCTCAGCAAACCCTTAGGAGGATGTGCTACCTGACCATTAAAGAGATGGCCAACATCTCTGAGGATGTCATCATTGTAACTAGCAGGTTTGTGCTTTATTCTTTCGCGAATTAAATCAACTTCCGTTAGCATCAATAGCTCTAACTTTGGCCGTAAAATTGTTTTTTCTTGGTGTGTGGATAGTTAGAGCAGCATTTATTCATTAGCATTTATAGTTACATTTGCGCATTGATGTTTAAAACATACTGATTATATAATAAAAAATGGTCTTCTTATTCTAAACCTTTGATAGATTATATTTGTGATGTCTGATTTGTTGCGTTAATATTTTCTCTTTGTGTGGTGTTTTGCAGCCTCACCAAAGACATGACTGGGAAGGAAGACGTATACAGGGGTCCCGCCATTCGAGCCCTGTGCAGGATTACAGATGTTAGTCTTTTGCAACTCCTTCTTTCACATTATTTTCTGAAATACTGCAAATACCAATACTTATTATCATTATTGCTTGATAAGTAGTCTCTTTTCTTTTCCCTTGCGCAGACAACCATGTTACAAGCCATTGAGAGATACATGAAGCAGGCTATTGTTGACAAGGTGCCCAGTGTTTCCAGTTCAGCCCTGGTCTCCTCTCTGGTAAATACACGTCTTGAGTTTGATCACATATGTTTTGTTGACGGTTGTGTATAAATGTTTAACATCACGTTATGTCATTGTTATTTTTGTGGCAAACTATCTCTGTGTTCAGCACATGGTGAAGATGAGCTATGATGTGGTGAAGCGTTGGGTGAATGAAGCTCAGGAGGCTGCGTCTAGTGACAACATCATGGTCCAGGTAGATAGTACACTCCACAGAAAGACTTCATGTTGCTCTGTGTGTGTGTGTGCGTGCGTGCGTGCGCAGATATAGGCACAGGCCAGAGGAGCCAAGTGCTTCAGTTCAGGCAAAAGAGTACAGAAGCCCAGTCCAAGCACGTTGATGTTGTGTGTGTGCTGTGACGATGTGACCTTTCACCAGAATGCTGATTTTACTGCGTCCTTTCTTCCAGTACCATGCCTTGGGCCTGTTGTATCACCTCAGGAAGAATGACCGCCTTGCCGTCACCAAAATGCTCAACAAGTTCACCAAATCTGGCCTCAAGTCTCCCTTTGCCTACTGCATGCTGATCAGGATCGCCAGTAAACTGCTGGATGAGACCGAGGCCGGGTGAGCAGACCTGCGGCAGTCAGATGATACACCAGGAACACGTGGACCCTAACATGTTGTTGAAGGTGTTGTCTTCCGTCTCTGTGCCATCAGCCACGACAGCCCTTTGTTTGACTTCATCGAGAGCTGCCTGAGGAATAAGAATGAGATGGTGGTGTATGAGGCTGCGTCGGCCATCGTCCACATGCCCAACTGCACTGCCAGGGAGCTGGCTCCTGCTGTATCCGGTCAGAACACACATGCTTTAATAACGAGTGTAAACTTTATATCGTTGTTAATGTTTCAGTTTCATTCTGAGTGTGTTTGTTGTCCTGCAGTGTTGCAGCTCTTCTGCAGTTCCCCCAAAGCAGCCTTGAGATATGCTGCAGTCAGAACCCTCAACAAGGTAGAGCTTCACCAAACATTGCTTATTTTTAATAATTAGTCAGAAGTGAATTTATTATTTCGAAGTGAATTGCGTACAAGTTGTAAAGAACAACCCGGTAATTTTAATTACATCCACCAGGTGGCCATGAAGCACCCATCAGCTGTGACTGCGTGCAACTTGGACCTGGAAAATCTGATCACTGACTCCAACCGCAGCATCGCCACTCTGGCCATCACCACTCTGCTCAAGACGGGCAGCGAGAGCAGCGTGGACCGACTCATGAAGCAGATCTCTTCATTCGTGTCCGAGATCTCGGATGAGTTCAAGGTCATCATCTTGCATGTTTACTTTGGTGAATGCTGCATTTCCTTATCCTTCTGTTGACCTTAAAATATATGTGTCTGTTGTCCTAAGGTGGTGGTGGTGCAGGCCATCAGCGCTCTTTGTCAGAAGTATCCCCGGAAGCACAGCGTCATGATGAACTTCTTGTCCAACATGCTCAGAGATGATGTAAGTTGGTCGAGCCTGTGTCTGATGTTGTAGCTTCCTCATCCAGTTATGTATCACGTGTGCTAAATCGAATTCCTTCCCTGCAGGGTGGCTTCGAGTATAAGCGCGCCATCGTGGACTGCATCATCAGCATCATTGAGGAGAACCCGGAGAGCAAGGAGACGGGTTTGGCTCATCTGTGCGAGTTCATCGAGGACTGCGAGCACACGGTGCTGGCCATCAAGATTCTGCATCTGCTGGGCAAGGAGGGCCCACGTACCCCCCAGCCGTCCAAGTACATCCGCTTCATTTTCAACCGGGTGGTGCTGGAGAGTGAAGCAGTCCGTGCAGGTAGTGTAGCTCTGCCAATGCAAACATTTCATGAGCCTTTCTTCTGTTTCCTGATAGTCTGAATCATCTCTCCCTCCTCCAGCTGCTGTCAGTGCTCTGGCTAAATTTGGAGCTCAGAATGATGATCTGCTGCCGAGCGTCCTGGTCCTCATGCAGCGGTACCCCTGAGCGTTTCTTTAGTGTGTCTTTGTTGTTCTTTGAATTCTTTGATTCATGGTGTAGCTCAAGCCCATCTGTCCCTGTAGGTGCATGATGGACAGTGATGATGAAGTGCGGGACAGGGCCACCTTCTACATGAACATACTGCAGCAGAAGCAGAAGGCTCTGAATGCAGCCTACATCTTCAATGGTAAAAAAAAACAACAAAAACACAAGGGTCTGTGCTGATCTCTGGATGTGAGTGTGTGCATGAGTCTGTGTGTTCTGCTGCTCAGGTCTGTCTGTCTCCATCCCCGGCCTGGAGAAGTCCCTGCACCAATTCACTTTAGAACCGTCTGAGAAACCTTTCGACATGAAGTCTGTCCCTCTGGCGACCACCCCAATCACAGAGCAGAAAACCGGTAGAACACCACACTCCTGTTGGGTTTAATAATCTATTTATCAAGCATTTGGGAAAATAAATACCTGTTTTTTTCAGAAATTGCTCCTGCTGCCACCAGCAAGCTGCCAGAAAAGTTGGCTCCATCACGACAGGACATCTACCAAGGTAAGCTAGTAGCCTGTCATCAGGTTAAAGGTCAAGGCCTTCACAGACTGACCTGTCCTTTCTCATTCTTAACAGAACAACTGGCAGCCATCCCAGAATTCCAGGGTCTTGGCCCGCTCTTCAAGTCCTCCGAACCAGTGCAGTTGACGGAGGCCGAAACCGAGTATGTGGTGCGCTGCATCAAACACACGTTCGCCAGGCACATGGTGTTCCAGTTCGACTGCACAAACACTTTAAACGACCAGCTCCTGCAGAAGGTGAGTCCAATGGTGCCTCTCAGATTATTCCAGGAATCTTCCAGCCAGATTTTAACGCAGAGTCGATGTATTTCAGGTTGTGGTGCAGATGGAGCCATCAGAGGCCTATGAAGTGATACACTACATCCCAGCCCCCAGTCTCCCCTACAGTCAGCCCGGTTCCTCTTACTCACTTGTCCGCCTGCCTGATGACGACCCAACAGCTGGTGTGTTTTTTTTTAAATACACACACAGGTTGTTCTTCCTCATCTGTGTTAACCCACCTTGTCTCCTTCCAGTCTCGTGTACATTCAGTTGCACCATGAAATATCTGGTCAGAGACTGTGACCCCAACACAGGAGAGCCTGATGACGACGGTTACGACGATGAGTATGTGGTATGTTCCAACTATACATCAACGGACGGTGATATACGTGTCCCGCCACTGATCTAACACAATGTTCCTTTCCATTCCTCCGTCTCAGCTAGAGGATTTGGAGGTGACGGTGGCTGATCACATCCAGAAAGTTCTCAAACCAAACTTTGGGGCGGCATGGGAAGAAGTGGGAGACGAGTTTGAGAAAGAAGAGACGTTCGCCCTGGCATCTGTGCGGACATTAGACGGTACGTTCAGGACATGGATCCAGGATTGTTGTTTATCGTCAGCATTTGCCTGATGTGCGCTGTGTTGTACAGAGGCTGTGGGGAACATCATCAGCTTCCTGGGGATGCAGCCATGTGAGCGGTCTGACAAAGTTCCTGAAAACAAGAACTCGCACGTCCTCTTCCTCGCTGGTTTGTGTCTGACCTCGACTCATGTTATGGTTTAAACTCTGGTCTGTGCAAATTCTGACGTCTCTGTCCTCAGGTGTGTTCCGGGGAGGTCACGATGTGCTAGTTCGTGCTCGCCTGGCACTGGCTGATGGTGTCACCATGCAAGTTACAGTTCGCAGCAGTGAGGAGACGGTCGTCGATGTCATTCTGGCATCTGTGGGCTAAAGTACCATAACGCGCTTTTTTTGGGTCTAATAATGACATTTTTTCCCACAGCCAGTATATCCTAATTCACGTTAATAAACTCTGTTAATAAAGTCTATCAAAGTACAACACTCTACACTCTTTTTTTTTTTGTAAAACTAATTTTATTTCAGTAAAAGGTAACTTTCTCGTTACCCCATAGCAGTTCCTAACCACCTGTGCAGTCGTCCACTGCAGCGAGTCGGAACCCTTGTCTTAAGACACTTGGCACTGGCCTGTGTGGCTGCGCCACACAGGCCAGTGCCCCAAACCCCCCCCATGCTGCAGGATCGCTTTCTCAGCACAGAGACATCCGTTGCAACCTGGGATTGAACCCACAATCCCTGCCATGAGGCAGTCGTCTTGTGCAGCAGTCGTTAACCATTCCGCCACCATGCCGCCACCACCCAGCCATGCCTATGTTCCTCTTAGCAAACACATTACCTTAAACACTTAGAAAAAAAAAACTTGTTCGAATTCACAATGCTGCAGTTCCACCATGGAGAACCAGGTGCACTTCACCACCACATCATGATGAATTAAAACCAAGGCTGGGATTGAACCCACGACCTGTCTGTGAGACAATCGTCTTAGGCAGCTGTCTTAACCATTCCGCCACCGTGGAGCTGCAGCAACACTGCACACATGCTCCTCTTAGCAACCACATTACCCTTTCATACTTATATAACCTGCTCAAATTGACAATGCTGCAGTTCCAACATAGAGGACCAGGTGCAGTTAAAGGCAACATTTCACCACCACATGATAAAGAATCAAAACCATCAGTGGGATCCAACCCATGATCCCTGTTGTGAGACAGCTGGGGCAGCTGTCTTAACCATTTCGCCACTGTGCTGCAACCACCTCTTAGCAACCACATGAACCTAAAAGATAACACCCAAAAGGTTTCTTACAGCAATTATGGACATTACTTTTGTATTAAACACAGATAACTTGGTAGAATTAACAGTTCTCCAGTTCCACCATGGAGGACCAAGTGCAGTTGAAGGCAACACTTCAGCACCACATGATGACAAATCAAAACTAAGGTTGCACCTGTCAGTCAATCACATCAGGACTTTCATCTGCTTTGGTTTCCCTTCAGAAAGAGTGGATAAAGTTAAAATATGCGTTAAGGAAGCCGGTTGGATCTTCCAGCTGAGGGTAGTGACTGATATGTTCGTCCAGAATGGTGAGTGTTGACCTCTGGACCAGCTGCCTGCAGGGGCAACATTTCAAGTCATAATTTGTGCTCAACCAAAAATCCGTAATACATAATAATCTCACCTACTGGTAAAGACGGATGAACTGGGGATGAGGGTTGACAGGGTCCAAGGGTCCATAGATCATGTGCACTGAAAGACAAGAAGTGTTGTGTTGGAGGACTCTTGATACATCACAGTATTTGAAGCAATCATTTTGACATTAATGGCAACACCTAGAAGTCAGATGTGTTTGGGTAATTCATATCTGTAACCCTAACAAAATCTAACTTAGATTGCCAATTCAAGAACTTTAGGACAGAGCATTATTTAAATATTCATTTAATTCATTTCTTGTGTTGGATGGAGAGAACGTAGTTTAATTGACTTTCACTCCATCTTGTGGCCAATCCGGGGTACTGCACTTTCTGAGTCTAGGTTGCCTTTGCTGCTGTGTCCACTTCCTAAATAACGTTCTGTGGTATATAAAAATTGGTTTTCTAGTCTAGTGCACTTTTAAGTCCCTAGATATCTGTGAACCTACTGAGATAAAATCTAACAGATTGTCAATTCAATAACATTTGCTAAGCATTATTTAAATATTCATTTTATTTATTTATTCCTTCACCGTCTTCAGTGGCGATAACATGGTTTAATTGACTTTTCCTCCACCTTGTGGCCAATCTCAGTATTACACTTTCTGGTTCTTTAGGTTGGTTGCTTTTACTGCTCTACCAACTTCCTGAATAACATTCTATGGTATATAAAAATTGGTTTTCTATTCTAGTGCACACTTTTTCAGTCCCTACAACAACTCCGGATCACAGATGGACAACGAGGCTCTTCCTCCTGGGTTAAGCAGCTTAGCATGAGAGGCTCATTCGAGTCATTTGAGTTAATACACCTAAGGAAGTGTTGCATTTGCCCAGTACAATAGAGCTGATGATGATGTAACTGTGAACTCACATGGTACAAACGTAGATGTGAGCGTGCCCACCCAGCGCTCTCTGTGTTTTAGCCTCTGATTGATGAACTGCAGAATACTGAGGAGAGGGGAAGAGAGCATCAGAGGAGGAGGTTGAACTGAAGCATAAATTCAAACACACCAACCTGTCCATTACGAGGTTTCCATCATTGTAGCGTACGGTGGACCACATGTCCCAGAAGTCAGCATTTGTAGGCTGCGTGTACGGTCCAAACACTTCTCCAATCCTGCACGTCAGATGAAAATAACAACACAGTGAAGCTTCTATATGCTGAATCTGACTTCCAAGAACTGCAGTTCTCTCACCCCTTTTGGAAGATGAGAAAGTTGGTCAGGCGCGTAAGAACCGGAGCCAGAAAACTTGAATCTTTCAAGAGCTTTGGGAAACAAAAGAACCGAAATGATTTTGACTCGGTTTCTCCAGGGAAGGAAGACAAAACATAAAAGAGGAAAACGCACTGTCTGCAGCAATCGTGGATGATGTGTTTCTGGGAATAATCCTGTTGGAGGAAAAACAAATAAGGCTCAGCTCTGAAGTCCTTGAACAACAAAATTACAGTGCATTATTATTGTGCAGTTTACCTCCATTAGAAAGACACAGGCTATTAAGGGTCAGGTGACCAGTGCGATTTTGGTCACTCCTGGTTAATATTGCACAGCAGAAATGCCAACAGAGAGGACAGGACAAATGGTTAGCAAATGTTTCATTTAACAATGGGATTTTTCAATATCCACAATCATACCTATACAGCAGCTCAAGAGCGACAGTGTCCCCATAGTCATGGGAAATTAGGTTGACTCGCTGGTTACTGAGCCCCAGATGAGCCACCAGGGCCTCCACCACACTGGCCTGTTCAAAAATGGAGTACTTGTGGGGTCGCTGGAGTGTCAAAACAAGTTGTAGACAGGGAAAGAAGAGAAATGAGAAACACAGACAACCTAATCAAACACAAGCTTTATAGCCGTAGATAAAACTATGACTCACTGGTTTATCACTAAAGCCAAAGCCCAGGAAATCCAGCGCGATGACCCGATGGAAGCGCTGTGTGAGTGGTTCCCAGATCTGTATGCAGAAAGAACGTACATTTTTTAAATTTCCTCTAAAAAAAAAAAAAAGAAAAAAAGAAAAAATTTCTTGAAAACATTCTGACTGTAGAGCACATGCCACATGCAGGAGATACCTTGTGCCAGTCATAGCTGGAGGTGGGGAAGCCATGTAAAAGAATAACAATATCAGAGCTTCCCAAAGCTCCAGAAGAATCTTGATAAAAGAGGAGGACGTGCATTAAGAGAAAGAGACAATAAAGGGCAAAGTACAAATGCGTTAAAATGTTGACTGTATGACTAAAACTCCCCCAAACTGTAACGACCCACCTACCTCTGTAGAAGATCTTATTGCCCCTGAAGTGAAAAACTTCCCCAGCACTCTGCCACTTCTGCAGGGCGTTCGACAGCTGAGGCGGGGGGATGTGGAGGTAGACCGCCACCAGTGGGACGCAGATCAGGCCAACATGAAGCCACCACTCTCTCATATTGAGCTCAGCGGTGGGGTGGTCTCATTCCTGCCTGCAAGACCACAAAAAACAAACAAACAAACAAAAAACAACAACAAAAAAAAAAGACGTGCTAATAGAGGCAGGCTGACATTCGCTCATCAGTACAATGATGTTTACATTTGTGCTGAACACTTGTAAAAGAGCTCGGACTAAGCCAATTTCAGTTATTAGGCTAAAGGTAAGTGATTTCGCTAAATGGTTGAAGGGGGAAGAACACCCTTCGCCAAACTTTTAGTATAATGATTATAAAACAAAACTTGTATTGTATTGTTCAGAGAGCATGTCAGTACTTACGGCTTTATTTTGACCTCTCAGAAGCAGACCTTTGCTCAGTGTTGAGGTACTGCAGCATACATTCCGGTCTAGACAAAGATAAGGAAAAGGCTCAGACGTCTTACTCTAACTGTACTTCCGGATTCCATAAACTGAAGTGGGTAGGTGGTTTGCCCTTCGTCATTCGTCAAGAAGAGGCAACAGAGAGAGTCCTCTTAACATGACACAAAGCTCTTTGTTTAAAGGGAGACAAGCTTCCGACCTGTGGGGCGTTACTGCCCTCTTCTGGTGCGGATGTGTAATTACACCTTGTATGCAGTGGCTTTCTTCTACCGGGTGCATTGATCGATAACATTTCCTTTTGAGTGTTTTCATTCAAGTTTAGTTCTCTTAAATATAGTATTTTTAACCCAAAATAAACTTTCTAAGTTCAAATATATTTTTGAGTTGAGTAAGTTCAAAATGGAAATGGAAATTACGGATAATGTGGTATTATCGTTCTGCAGCCTGGTGATGTAATCACATAGACAATTAAAGCAGCCCCGTAAATGACAAACACGACCCTGCATTTAGGCTAAATACATTTTTATTTTTAAAAACCATACACATTACTGGACAAGTTTCAAATGTAAATCCAATCACGATATCCATTTAAAATGCTCAAGATAAACAGACATGAAGTACTTTTATTTGCAAATGTTAAAAGATAAAAAAATATTCCATAAAACAGATGGAAAAAAAAACAACATTCATTCCCGTTACAGGAAGGAGCTACTGAACAAACTCAGGTAGACTCCACATCTTTCCAATCTCACACTAATGCAACATTAGCTGCTATTGCGACATCTGAAAAACAACTGAAATAGATTATTTCTTCAGAGAGAGTTATGATCTTACACCTCCACTTCCTTACCAACCGCGGCCTTTTTCAGGTGACGGTGGCCAGAAGGCTGCAGGGGGAAGGTGCAGCCTGCTGTCCAAGACATCCTGCGCTGTTGACGAGCACCAAACATTGAATTAACCGTTAACATATGAACTAAAAAGAGGCCTGTTCACTTTCACACCATTTGCACCCTGAGATGAATGATCCAGAACAACACGCATTTTAGTGCCCCTTCCCCCAGCCCCACTCCCAGTGTAACATGATTCGTGTCAAATAATCCAAAATCGGTTTAGTATGCTTAAAGTTATCATCTATATTGTCATAAAAATACAAACGTACATTTTTTTCAATTGTGATTTGTATCAAAATTTGCTTTTCCCCAAGGAACGCTATGAAATAAAGTACCCTGTGCAGATAGATACCAGTGTATTCCTCGTCTTTATTCTTGAAAAATGCACGTCCAATTCGTTATCGCTTCCAGTACAACAGGTGTCAAAAAATATTTTACAAACAAATCAAACGCAGCAACGTTTATTCATGGTAAAAGGAGCCTTAGGGACAGTTGTAGTTGAAGAAAAAAAAAAAATAAGACTTCTTCCCCCCTTTTTTTAAATTAATGCCAACATACCAGCAATAGGAGTAAAATTAAGGTTTTCCTAAGGCGTTATCTTATAGATTGAATAAAATATGTAAAAATAATTCACTTTTTTTTGTTTTGACCAAGACAAAGTTTCACAATCTAAATACACAAAGTTTGAAGTGAAAAGGTTCTTCCTGTATAGATTCTTTTTAAATACTTCTTTTTCTATGCATGAATAAAACAACATGTACATGTTGTGCAATGGGGGGGGGGGGGGGGG
>BJFM01002048.1:45146-68659 GCA_016586285.1 Arothron firmamentum | reverse complement strand
AACCAGAAAAATCTGCAGCTTATTTCACCTGGATAATGAAGGTACCGAAGACAATACTGCAGAAGATCAGGTTGTTAAAGATGCCCTCGAAAACGTTCCTTTCGCCGTGAATCTTGCGGGCGTTGATCTCATTGAAAAGCTGCATCATCACAAAGGTGTTGAAGACAATGGTGTAGTGTTCCGATGGAGGGGCATGGAGGGGGGCATTCCTGCCACTGTCAATGTCAAATATTTTCTCTCCTACAGGGGTTTCAAAGGCAGGTTTGTGTTAACATAAATGGAATAATTACTCACACACTCAAACACTCTAGAGCCCTACTTACCGGCAAAGAGCAGCGTAAATATGATGATGAGCTGGTACACTCCTTGACCCAAGATATTTTTCATCATAGTGCGGGAGATGAGAGGCTTGTTGCGGCCGTATGGCTTCCGTAACAGCAGGGCTTCTGTTGGAGGCTCTGTGGCCAGAGCCAGTGAAGCGAAAGTGTCCATGATGAGGTTAACCCATAACATCTGCACTGCTTTCAGGGGAGAATCCTGCAAGTAGAGGATGAGTAAGAGACGCATCCAACTGGCAAAAGAACACAATCTGCTGCATTTTCAGGATCAGGTTCGTTCATCCACCACCACCGTTGCTCATGGAACGACCTTCAACCATTGCACTTTAGACAACTAACCTGTGTGATGCAGGCGCCCGTGAAGGCCACGATGACAGCCACCACGTTGACAGTGAGCTGGAACTGGAGGAACTTGGAAATGCTGTCGTAGACGTTGCGCCCCCACATCACAGCTTTGACGATACTAGAAAAGTTGTCGTCGGTCAGGATGATGTCAGATGCCTCTTTGGCTACATCTGTGCCGGCGATCCCCTAAAAAACAGAAGTGACAGTGCATCTTAATCTCTCCACCACACTTGAGCTTACCCACGTCTATTTAACTGACCATAGCAAAGCCAACGTCTGCTTTCTTTAAGGCAGGACCGTCGTTTGTACCGTCTCCCGTCACTGCGACCACCTGCCTCTGTTCTATTACTGTGCTGTCAATAATACCTGATAAAACATGTGAAAATGTCAAATGAAACAAGAAATAAATGTTTTAGAATTCATCTTAACCAGAAAGAGAAGTACCTTTCACTAAGGTATGCTTGTCTGTTGGGGAAGAGCGAGCCAGCACTCGCAGCTTTGGCCAGATTTTGTCAATGCGTTCTTGCTCAATCTTAAAACAGGAATATATACAATTAGGATTTCAGCTGTTCAAACTGAATGGGTCATCAGGAAGAGCGCTTTCCTGTGGCTCACCTCTCCCTTTTCATTGCGGATCCTGCGGTTGAACTCCTTGCCCTCCAGGCAGATGAAGTCATCCCCAGGCTGGAGGATGCCACATTTGGTGGCGATTGCTCGAGCCGTGTTGATGTTATCCCCAGTCACCATTCTCACCGTGATTCCAGCACGCTGGCATTTTCTGATGGCATCTGGGACCTAAAGGTTCGTGCAAACAGTGGAGGAGGAAATGTTACTGCTCATCGCTCTTCTCCTCTGAGCATACTTGCTACGGTGAATCACTTTTTCCTGCAGTGGTCACCTCTAACAGCAAACATTGCAAACAATTGAGTCCCACTGCTCTTAACAAGCTGCTGGATAACCACAGCTTTTTAGAAAATGAGCTGAGGACTACCTGTTCAGCACAAAATAGCAGAAAGCCCAAGTAAATGAGTGGCCAAATAATGTCGACAACAAATAACACTCATGACCTGGTTATGTTTTAACCAGGATTTTAAGTGTCCCACTGGTAAAAGATCAGCATTTTGTGTTGTGCCTTCTTGCATGTGTTGCCACTGACCTCAGGTCTCACAGGGTCTTCAATGCCCACCACGCAGATGCAGGTGAGTCCAGTGAGGATATCATTTTCACTGTCCCAGTCAGGCTCCCCCTCAGAGACAGGAAAATCTCTGTAAGCAAGGCAGATGGTCCTCAGGCCCTCTGAGGCCATGGGCTCGATCACTTTCTTGACCATGTCGTCTCTGTCCCTGGGGCGAAACACCCTGGTCTCACCATTTGCTGTCAGGATTTTATAACACCTGGGAGGTGAAAATGGATGTATTAAAACACGCGTGGAGAAGATGATGGTGCCTGCAGTGGTAAGACGTCACACTGGGTTAAAAAGATGTCTGCTTGGTTAAGAGGCTTACTGGGCTGCTACCAGCTCGCTTTCTCTGTTTTAAGGTGTAAAGTAAGGGGCTTGGGTGGGATGCGCTTGAACGTCTTAGTGTGAACAGTCAGTCATTAATTGCTAGTATGAATTCTGATTTAAATTAACACAAACATCAACGACAATTGTCTTACTTTTTAAGGAGGATTTCCGAGGCTCCTTTGCTGAACATGCGGTAGCTTCCGTCAGCTAACTTCAGCACAGTGCTCATAGACTTGCGCACGGAGTTAAAGGTGTAGACCTTGTGCAGTTTCTCTTCAGGGATCTCTGCGCGAATTGTCTGGTAGTCGCGCTTCAGGTCATTCGAAAAGCCAAGCAAGGCACATTCAGTCTTATTGCCCACCTGCCGTGGCAGACCACCTTCTTTTTCTGGAGGCTAAAACAGATGATAACATTAAGTATGCTAATGTTCATGGAATACACAGTGTAACTGAAGGTCACATTGATTTTGGCAAGCCTACCATAATCTTTGTAGTGTAGGCGCAATTGACTGCGATGCCCAAAATCAGAATGTCTAAAATGGAGGGTGGAATATCCTCAGGCTCAGGGACCTTCTTGTAGTGCTTCTCAGCGAGATAGGCCTGCACCACAGTCATTCGGTTCATGGTGAGTGTACCAGTCTTGTCAGAACAGATGGCAGTAGCATTGCCCATTGTCTCACAAGCATCCAAATGTCGCACAAGATTGTTGTCCTTCATCATTTTCTGAAAGACAGAAAAACATGATACAAAGAAATTAGCTAAAGGTCATCTGTTTGCTTGGCTTTACAGTATTAACTGTTCATGTCTAGCATCCCCTGATAGTTTTAATAGGCTAACAGGGTTATGGGACTAAGATGGTCAGCAGGGCCACATCTCACAGGTCTTACCTTAACAGAATATGCAAGAGAGATGGTCACAGCCAGAGGCAAGCCTTCAGGAACAGCAACCACGAGAACAGTGACACCGATGATGAAGAACTTCACAAAGAACTGCATGTAAATGGGCGTGCAATCCTTGACCCAAGGCAGATTCTGGATCCAGAAAGTGTCGACGACAAACAGCACCACCAAGATGATAACAGTGATGGCTGACATGACCAAACCTGAGGGAATTAGACATTAAAAACAGTTATAAATAATAATAACAGAGCACAACATAGAAATTCAGCACGTGTTGTTCAACTCACCTGCTTTGCCAATCTGTACAGCCAGTTTGGTCAGTTTGCCCTGGAGAACAGACTTCTCTTTCTTTGGCAGGTTGGCTTTTTTCTTCTCCTCTGCGTCAGCTCCCTCGTCACTGTTAAGAGGCTGCATTTCCATTGCGGCACCGTCTTGTGCTTTTGCTGCAACAAAGAAAAAACCTCTAATGGCACTGCAGAATACAACTAAAAACAGTTTGAAATTTAGACAAAAAAAGTGAAAAGTCAATCAGTCACTTGTAATATACTTTTACCAGTTTTCTTACATATACTGTATATAACAGAAATATCTTGATTTTACACAGTTAAATAACTGCAAACAAATCATATTTTCCACAAAAAGTGATGCCACATGAGTCAAGCAACTTTTATCCCAAAAAGGGGCATGCCACTGTAATAATCTAAAATGATGTGAATGTGATTAAAATTTAAAAAAGCAAATCAATTTAAAAGCAGTCAATTGCACAGGTAATTAGCAAACTCTACCTCGAGGTTAACAAGGTAGCAGTATTGGGATCTGTTAGCAATCTGCCTCCTTTTGCAGCAGCAGCTGCCGTCACCTAAATCGTCTCATCTTTCTCAACATACTAACGGACCGTCTTCTTCTTCTTTCTGCTAAACTGGCAAAGATCCCAAACCCAGGAAATCAGGTAACCTTGGAGACACAGAGCCTCTAATAGCCAATGAGTGATGTGAGGTGGCAGGCTGGCCAGCAGGAGCCGGGCCCAGTTGTGTCACCCAGACACCCCCTATAAATACATCTGCACTGCCTCTACATAGAAATAAAACCTTTTGAAGCCCAGTAATGTACACTTTTGTTGATATGAGTTCACAGCATTGTTTGGGTATAACTGTAATTGTTTTAGACTAATATAGAGAATTTTATGTGTAAATGTATGCAGCAGGAATCGGAGGGACCTTGGGCTGCTGCAGCTGCTGTGGACTGTGGCTTGTTCTGCACTTACATGGCCTGTGTAATCTCAGTCTAAAGGATTACTGTTGATTCCTGGCAGGCAGAGGGAATCTGTGCACTAGGGACTTGTGCCAGGGTTGTGGTCACAGACTCAAGCACTACTGATCATGGTGTCCCAGCAGGGCTATGAGCCTGACTTGCTGGCTGTCTTACCACTCAACAGCTTCACTATCAACGCTGTCAGTCTGAAACTGTACCAGCCTTACAGTATGGCTCCCTGGTGCAGATTGGAATGTCAATAGGAAACAAACTGCGGGGCCTGCAGGAGAGTTGAGGAGAGAGAGATGGGTGGGAAAGCAGATGTTCTGGCCCCAGAATTGTTGCATGGCTTTAATCTCCTCACCACTAATCGCTATAACTGGATTCAGTAGCACCTGCTGCTCGAAGCGCAATGTGCCGGGGAGGGACGAGAAAAAAGGAGATAGAGACAGAAGGGAGAGCCAGACAGGACAATGGATGGGCGAGAACAGCCAGTACTAGCATACAATGACCCGAGGTCATGCAAAAATTCTACCTATAATCCAGCACCGATAGGGAAGAACCCACTTGAAAAAACTAAAGAACAGCACATAGACAAAACGGCACACACGGTAGACACTGCCCGATGTGTAGGCAATTTACCTTTCTTACGATTTTCCACAGATCCGTCCTGCTTCTTGTCTGTGGAAAATACACCAGTGTTAAAACAGTATTTAATGTTTTCAAGTCAGCAATAGTAACACTAAAGACTAATGCTTAACACCAGGCAACACTGTGTATGTTTGGGTAATGGGCAACATCCGTGCGGACGTATAAATCGTTTTTTTTCTGTTACAGACCAACAAGAGTAATTAAGGCAATCTATCATCTATCCAACACGGATGATGAGATGTTATGTAATAATGTGATGTGAGTCCTGATGCTTTTACATACGTATATAAATGCATGCTGCATTTTAGGAACAGGTTATCATTATGTTAACAGGCTCATAAGGATACTGACTTTTGCGCTGTTTCTTCTTCTCTTCCTTTTCCTTCTTCTTCTCTTCTTCATCGTCATCATCCTCTTCAGTGCTCCCAAGTAAAGTAAAGATAATTCCAGTTTGAGAGTTGACACCCACGGCAGTAACAACCATTTTCCCTGAGCCTTCCATTACATGGGTGCCTTTGGGCAGAGGAAAATAAAACGTCAGTCAATACGGAGGAGGTGGAGGAGGAGGAGGAAGCGTACAAAAAGTGAATAAATGACATTTTCAAGATTATATACACCAGGGTTACGTTTTTCAAAAACCTTGACAAACTTAACTTAAACTTATAACTGCTGACCTGAATTCCATCGCTCAGACAGAGAGTGGTTTAACCAGACTTTTAAGTGGTTATGCAAAACTCGAAAACAATAGCAAATTTCTCAGTTTCTTGGGTACACTTGTGAGGACAAATTGCCACTGACTGAAATACTCTGAAAGCTTTAATCAAAAGCTTTTGATCAAGAGCCATTTGTTAGTCTGGAACATTAATTTTACTTCTTAAAGTTTGGACAAACCTTGTTGATGCAAACAAAGCAAAGAACAAAAGAGAGGTGAAACATAGTTCAACTCTGCCTTATTAATTGGAAATTCTTTCCATTCATTTGTGAGCGATTGCAAGATGAATATAGCCTGTACCGGAAAACCGAGAGAGAAACGGGGCAGCACAAAAATGAATATCAATTCAAGGTTTGTCATGTTGAGTCAGATGACAAAATAAGAAGTGTTTCTGCAGGATCCATACATAGTCTGGAGAAACTGGCTGTGACTCCAAAGCCGTCTGACAGCACTAGCTGTCATGAAGAGAAATGGAGGACGTGTTTTACAAATCAGCAATAAAGGTCTGCTAACTAAAAAGGAGAGATAAACCTGAGGGTTTATATCACCTGACAACAGCATGGGATCTTTTTCTTGTGTTTTTCTGACATGGTCCGACTCCCCTGTGAGTGAGCTCTCATCGATCTTTAGATCATTGCCTTGGAGGAGGACTCCATCAGCAGGCAAAAGGTCACCTGAAAGACACAAAACATATCTGCAATTTGGAGGAACACTGGGGTAACAAGAGTGTTCTTCTTTAAAGATATAAGGCATTTAAGATGAGAAACTTACCATATTTTATTTGTGCAATGTCTCCAACCACGATCTCTGCCACAGGAATTTGAATGACCTGGCCTCCGCGCACGACGGTGAATCTCTGTTCCTGCTCGATGCGGCTCTGGAGGCCCCTGAACTGCTTCTCTTTACTCCAGTCATTGAACGCAGTCACCAACACGACACAGATAACGGAGAGGAGAATGGCAGCACCCTCGATCCAGCCAGCCTCTGACTCCGTCTCATCCTCTACACCGCCAGCAGCCCTTCCACAGTCTGCAGAGATGGAGAATATTAGATTTAAAAGCTATCATAATCACTGTCACACATGTAGATCACATCGCTTACAGAGGGAGACACAATGGATCATATTTTTTCCCTCAGATAGAATCATTTTTCAAATTATTTTGATTTATGAAGCAGGAAACTGCCAAATAGTTCACCAAAAATGTGCAGCATCAGGTTTAAGGGGAGTATAGGCTAATATTTATGTTACTTCAGTGTGATTTGTTACTTACGTTCTCTTTCTGTTTCAGGTGGTTTATAAAAAGAAAGGCCTAGTGAAACTACAGCTGCCACTTCTAGGATGATGAGTGTGACATCTTGAAGTGCTTCCCAGACTAACTGTAAGAAAGTTTTGGGCTTTTTGGGTGGTATAAAATTCTGCCCAAAAACTGTTTTCCTCTTCTCAATGTCTGCAGGTTGCCCACTGAGACCTGGGGAAGGAAAACAGAACAAAATTCGATTAAATACTGATAAAATTATAATTTCATAATTTACTATTGATGGATATGGTGCCTATATCCAGTTACAGCAGATGCAGAGCTGTGATGCTGTGTTAGGCCTTAATGTCCAGACGCTGGCGAGGTAGAAAAAGTTTGACAACAATGGTGGACTAAGGGCTCAAACAGCTCGACTGCTTGTGCAAGTGAAATGGAGAACATTAGTGACTCTCAGCTTTGGAGGCACAGGTCTGACAGAACACATCTGGCCCAGTAGCAATTTACTAATCTGAACAGCATTCTGGGCCGACCCCTCTAAAGGAAAGAGAGAAAAAAAAAATAAAAAAAAATTCTCCACATCCAAAGCAGTCATATTCAGAAGGACCTTCGCACATTTGATGATGCATGACAGTTCTTCACTTCTATTCATACCCAGCGAGTGTGTGGGTGGCTGTGAAGGCTGGATGGAGCTGCGACAGAGAAGAGGGGGAGCAGTAGGAGGCCAGGAGTGACTGTGTGTAGGCAAACGGGGGTGGCTGGGACTGAGGGGGCAAGAGCGGAGCAACGGTCTGGCTGAAAGGAAGCGATGTGTACTTCCTGTACTTACAGGAAATATTTGCATAGAAATGCTGTTTACAGGTCACAGATGGCAGCAGAGTGAAAATTACTAATAATTGCATGCTTTGAGAAAGTGCTTTTTAAAAAAGAAGGTAACATTAATGACAGGGATTCATCACAGCAGCACATTAAACGGCGACGCGGTTTGACCGGAATCACTGTTTCTCGACATCCGCTTGGATTCTCTACACCTCTAATGAAACCATGCTGACAGCTGATTCCCCTTTCAATTCCCTCTCATGTTTCCCATTCGCATTAGAGCAATAAAAGCATGTGACAGGATAATCAACGAGTCTTTAAATTGGATACATAAGCATACAAGAAGATGCCCTTGGCCCTTCAAATCATTTCAACACTAAGAATTTAGCTCAATTCAAACAGCTAAACATTAACCATTTTGTTAGATAATTGTCCAAATAATACCATTTCAACCACCAGTACAAAAGCACCTCACCAGGGTAAAGGTCAGCCACAGCTCTGCCTAAAGAAATAAGCTTGGTCTTTATTTACACGCTAAAATGCTGGTGTTAGCTTCCAATACTTAAATTATTCACACGCTTAATTCCCCTAACAGACTGTCAACTCATCAAAACAAGTTCATGATTTCTGTTCTGAGTCAGTGTCTTTCTGTGGGGAGCTACCTGTGCTTTAACGTTTGTGTTTGCTATAGGTACAATTTTATCCCACAGACATCCTTTCCAGCCAGTTTCCTCCCACAAGTTAGGCTGATTGATGTCTCCCTAGGTACGGACGTCAGTTAATTGTGCGTGTGTATTCCAGTGGACAGGCAACCTCTTCAGGGAAATTTCATGCTTTTCCAATGGTGTTTGCTAGCTCCAGTCCAATCCAGTTTTAGCACTAGTGGGGTGGTAGACTAACACATGCAAAAAAAGAAAAAAAAAAAGCTCTAGCAAAAGCCAGTATTCAAATATTAATTATATGTTGTCAATTTTTATCCAAATCCAGCAGACTGTAAATTGGCTCAAAACAAGTATTGTGTGGCATGCTGGAAAATACAAATGGCACCTCCAGACTCGAGTGGTACAACCATGCACAGCAGTAAAAGAGTTCATTCAAACTTCTTTAAGCCAGAGCTGAGCTTGAAAATGTGAAGGATTAGCACAGGATTGGATTAAGAGGTCCAAGAAATGGCCAACCAACTAATTACAAAATCCCTTTTCGATTGTTGAGCTCCTGAAATCTTAAATTGTGGTTTAATTTCCCACGCCAGTGGAGAATGAGATGATTGAAAGTGACTGGATCTAAACTGCACAGCTGCATACAGGGTGAAACAGCACCTGCTGTAGAGGTCACAAATGTGGGCTTACTTTAGCTTATCACTGTGGTGCACTTGCAAGCAAAGGGGAAGTCAGAGCACAATTTATGATGTGAAAATAATCCCAATCAACCCTGTTTCCTATCTTGAAGGCAGCAGTGGTCTCACTGACAAATGGTTCAGTTAAGAAGCTATTACCAAACACTAAACAAATTACTGTTTTTTGTGTGACACAAGTGTTCAACGCCATATATTATATTACCATACGGGAAGAACTCGTAATATTTTTGGAATATTAAATTACTACCTCCACCAAGGGAGGAGGGAGGACAGCTGGCATGTGTTAGTCAGTCTGTCTGCCTGTTAGCAAAATAATTTGAAAATTTGATTTAAATGAAGTTTTCAGGAAATACTGACAACAGGCCAAAGAGAAGCTCATTAAATTTTGATGATGTTCCAGAGTCTGCTTTAATCATAGAGCAACCTGCAATTTCACGTAACTTTGTATCAATGCTGCTTATATTTATACGATACTCCAGGGTTAAGTTGCAATACGCGGGGAAATGAGTGACTTTGCGGAGCTCTGTGCTCTCCAGGTGCTTTTCTATTTGAAATATATTATTATTGTTGGTGTGGGATACAGGGCTTTATAGTACAACATACTGTATATGTCCACAAAAACCTGAAATAAGTAGACAATGAACAAAATGATTTCCGTCACACATCGATAAACACATGAAAAGCCATGTTAACAAGGGAGTTTCCTCCACCAGGCTACACTTTTAACCAGTTTAGATTTTCAATGACAGCTTGTCTGCCATAAGAACTAGTTTAACTATGTGTCCATCTTCCAGCTGCTTATATAATAGATATAGTCCACTGCTACCGGTGTAAGTCATTGAGATGTATGGGAGATAACATTAAAGTTGTTCCACTCCTTGCAAGCAATCACGGTACTAAATGACCAAAGCCAGGAGGTTCCAGCAGTGAAGAACATTTAAAAGGACTGAGACATTTCACTTCTACTTAATGTCGCTAGCAGCAGCTGTGGCTAACTCAAAGAAGATAAGATTCTGGATCTTTCAACCTGACTGTACTGATGTTACTCACCAAACAAGTACCTGGTAGGAAAGCTAAATTACTCCTACAGTCGCATTCTTCCACTGTTAGCCCAGCACTAATCTTGGCACATATAGATGCCAGACTGCTCCTCACAACTGCAGTTCAGTGCATTTCTATCTGCATCTGTATGAGAGCAGCTTAGTGTTTCTAAAGAGAGGGATGTTTGATGGGGTAGTGATGCAGACGTCAGGTCCACTTCCCCAGACATACGGAGGTTCAATAGATTTATTACCTCATCTAACAGAAAAGTAATGCCCTCAGCACACTTACACGGGATGAGTAAAGGTGTTTTAGTATCCAAGTACTTAATATTCAAGTGGCAGTTTTTAAATGTGAAGTAAATTGTGTAACCAAAAGTGTTTGTGGAGTCTGGTTTAAAGACTAAAGTTTTTCCCACACCCTATCCTGACCCAGTAAAAAAAACTCTACCTTTAGACAGTAGTTTGTAGAAGCTTGGATAACCTTCAAATGTCTGCATGAAGCAGACAGAATGAGCAGAGAGTGATGAATAGACCGGAACATGGAAAAACAACCAGTCATTTACAGTGCAAATATGACAAAACGCAGCCATTTGCATGTTGAAACAACTCAACCACTGTTCCACCACATTCCTATTCACTATCCTGAATATAGATAATGGCTACTTAAAGGAATACATACATTTCCCTTTAACATAAAGCAGGGCAGTGACTCTTGAATGAGAGCTATGTGGTGCTGCCATACAGCACTGTGTTCACCACATTCCTTTAAGTTTTCTGAAGGCCGCAATATTTTTCCACTTACTTTTTGATGGTGAATAGTGAACTGTTGCTGTTGCAGTGAATATGCGGTGCTGTTTTAATCTGGGATCAAACTGAAAATCCCCTCCCATAAGAGTTCAGTCAAGGTCATACTGGCGATTATGTGGACTGTCTATACAGAGACTAGCAGATAGAGCAGGAAAAAAAGGAAAACCAGAAACTGTGCTGCAGTGGTCCAATTGGTCATTTGTTACAGTGTAAGAGTATCCACCTATCTGTATGCTGAGGAGCGCTAATGAGCACTAAATTCACTTCTTGAACACTTTCAAGTCATTACCAGCTAGCCTTACCACCTTCATGTGTGGGACACTGAGCGGCCTACAGCCTGGTTCTGTGCCCAGGCAGACAGCTGTTCTGTCTGAAGCTTACAAAGAGACATACACAGAGGTACAAAAGGAGAAATGGAGGGTATGAGGAACCCATCCGCCAGCCTTGAAATAGACCGGGGCTGACTGGGGTGAAAGCCACCTGTCCTGCCTGCAAGATTACCAAGGAAGTGATGTCAAAATATTCGCACCGTTAATGGCTGGTTCAATCACACCCCTCCCGAACTGTTTGAAACATATAGAAATAACTACTGGCACGGTTCTGAAAAACCAGCGCGGGGTCCCACTCGATCCAATCAGGTGCTCAAAGCTTCAATAAAAATGTGACTTTACCGTCTATAGGTGATGTTTTTAGCCGACTGCAGAGTGCTTGAATGTCCCCGTAAGTTTCCCCAATTTTGCTTAATGCTTCTGCGCCTCTCAGTTCCATAAGAGATCGCAGTTCTTTAAGCGTGCAGCCAAACTCCGCGTCGTGGTTGGCCTCCACCATGGAGTTCTTCACCCCACTGTAAGAATTGTTCGCCATTGTCTCTGTGTATCGCCCACAAAGCTTTGCTGCTTTGGCTCGACAGTGGGGATTAAAAAAATTGTTGCCCCAGAAAAGCTTAAATCCTCAAGTGTATGAACGCCGCCGTAGTTCCCATAAACAGCTGATGGGTCCTTCAGAGGCAGCTTGAATCGGATGGTAGATAGCAGAAGAGGGATGATACAAAACCAGCCATTTTCTTCGGAGAGCTGAGTCCCTAGTCTTTCATGGTGACTGAGGATCCTCCACAGAGGTGGAGATTACCGCAACAGATCTGAAAATGAGGAGAAAAATGGGTGATTATTAAAAATATGCACTGCTAGTTCATGCACCAAGGTACTACCTAGCAACATTAATAAAATATACAAAGCAAACCATCAAGGTTTTTGTACAGACTTGTAAGCATGCAAGATGAAAATATGGAGTTGAAAAAAGGTGTTTGAGGGGAAAAAATGGAAGGAATCAGCTGGTGTGGCACAGTATGCAGGGACCAAGTGACTGATTACCTCAGGAAAAGCCTTGCGTTTTAATCTAATTAAGACTATCTGAGGCATCGGGGAGCTCCATGGTGCTCTACATCGGAGAGTCCGTTCTAATGAGGCTGATGTCCATTCAGCTTTAATCAGCCTAACACAATGAGGCTGCTCCATTCATGGTGACCACATTAAAAAGAACTGGTTTTGAGACAGTGGCAAAGCGCACAACTGCACAAATTACAAAAGCATGAGCGATAAATGTCAATTTAAACCACAAGAGAAAAATGCAAACAACGGAAAAAGATAGCAACATGGGCTCAAAATCACTTTTGGAAACACTGAACACAGCGTATGCTTTCATATGGAAAGTTATGTCAGAGTATTGCATAATTTATAAGGAAAAAGGACCAGTTGATAAGAGCTGTATAGCTTTTATTCTTTTTTTAACATAACTGAAAAGAAAAAAAAGACATCCAACGTTGAACTCGGACAGAGATGCACAATATTGGCTTTATTAATACTCGTGCAGAAATGAATGTTAACATCTTATTCCACAGAGGTTTTTGGAAATTATTCTACTACATGTTAACAGTCTATTAAATCGTTAATTTATTAAATCTTAAATTTATTACAGCCGAAATCAGGCATAAACGTAAAACACTGCAGAGCTGCACATACTGTACTGTGTAATCCACTCACCACATCATTATGTTATCATTGGGAACATGACAGAATGGGAACTGGGATCAAAGGGAACAACCTTGTTTGCTTCTATAATAGATAAAATAGATAGTCGCCCCACCCTTACAGTTTATCTGGTGATTAGATTAACTGGTGAGGGTTCCACATGAATGCTGTGGCTTGAGGATCCATCTTTATGTGCTGCAGCATGTTTAAATCCCCTGGCAGCTGACCAGGAAGTACAATTCTGCTGCTGCGGTAAGCAAGGCAGTCAAAACACTGTCTATGCAGGGTTTACACGGTGTCATTCTCCGCCAAAATCTGTCTTTGTTGACACACATATCCAGTGCTGTGCGCCATGTTAATCAGCGAAATGGATAATTGCCTATATTCCACTTTTTCCACTGCATCATAACCATCTGAATCAAATCAGAGAGGTGTTATAGACTATGTGCCCTATTAAAAAGTTGTTTTTGTCTTTAACCTTTGTGTGGTGGAAAATGTTCCGACAGAACAGGGAATGTTGTCGGGGCAGTGTATGAACTTGTGTGTGTGTGTGTGTGCGCTTGTGTGTCAGTTGTGACTGTGGCAAAGACAAACGTAGACACGTCTCACAGGTCAGGTAGGAGGATCTCAGAAGTGTGATCGGGCGCTGCAGGACTACATCGGCGCCTCTGGTTGGCTAATTTGGTAATGTTAACAACAGATAATGAGCTGACTGTAATCCATGTGTAAACAGCCTTGCATAATCTAAACTGGATTGCTGTTTGGTTTGAGTTTTGGTCTCTTGGTAAACAGCATGTGTTTATAATCAAACTGTTTAGCGCAAGATAAAATTGAGTAGCACGAGTGTACAAAGTTCCTGAAAGGGCTGAATGCAGCTGACTCAGATCTTTAAAAGGCACCTAATTCCAATATACACTATCAAGCAACTCTCTGCCCTCTGTGGTGTCCGTATCTTCCCCTATGAGCCCTCTTCCACATTCACACTCTGTAACCCTGCAAACAACAACGACGCCAAGATGAAGGAAGTGCCAACATTTGCTATGCTGCAACAGTTTCAGGTTGCGGAGCAGGTCACATGTCACAACAGTGGAAAATCATTGTGATTGGATCTCTAAGCCAACAGCTGGCATGGTATGGTTGAATGGCAGAGGCTAAGGTTAACCCTTTCCTGCCAACAGCAGCAAACCCGCAGCTCGGCATGCCGGCTTTACCCAACGACCCGATTCTGCAAGTCACACAGCTCTTTCTCCCCCAGAGCTAATTAAAGTACTGGAAGCATACTGGATGTCCACCCAGGGCTGGGTTAATTGGTGGGATAGAGATAACTCTGTAGCGGGCATCTCGGAAACTTACTCAGGTTCTTTTTTCGATGCTAAGGAAAACCTCTGGCAGTTTGTGCGCCCCTACGTGCCAACAAGTCGATGAAGGAAGAGCAATTCTAGGGATCCCTCTGCAACGGAGCTGCCTAATGCATCAAGTTGTATTTTTAGCTTCTCTCAGACGGTCCCCTCCCCCTACTGCTAGCCCTTTGCTAAACTGGGTCAGGCCATATAAATGTGGAGGGTACAAAGCAGAGACACCCAGCCTTCCATGTGCCACTTGCCTCGCAGCTGAGAACGCAGCTTAGTCCCAGGACAGGAACCTTCACACCCATCCCGACCATGGTGTCGTACTGCTAGTTCATATGAGCAGACTTTTCCTCTTTGGATCCACATTTATGTATTGGAAGGCATGATAAGACTCCTTGTGCATGTAAACATCTACCCACACTATTTTTTTTTAATCACTCTTATAATAAAGTTTTGTTATAAAATGATTTGTCAAAGCAATTAGGGCTTCACAAAATAACCACAGTGTTGAGAATAGTGAGTAATGTGTCGCAGAGTGCAAAAAAAACGCACTTGCAAAAACACGTCCATGAAAAAGGTTCGTCAAAAAGGCCAGATTCGATCCCTGTGTGTACGACCAAAGGTGGCGGGTTTGTTCCTGTTAAATGTGTTCTTGTTAAATGTGACATTGTCAAAATCACACAGAATTAGAGTCTTCTGTGACAGGAGACAAAGCAGGACAACTCATGATCAAGTCTGTAGCCCTCAGTATTCATCCATATTTGCCAAAATCATTTTCCTGATTTTGGGTGGTGTTAAATCATTTCGTGCAACCATTTAATCCTCTTTTCATTAACAATTCCTAAGTAGAGACCTTAAGTACTGCTGAAAAGTTGTTACTATAAATTTCCATTTGCAGGATTTAATCCCCTTATTAACATTTTAATTAGATTACCGTGATTGTGAATTTTCTTTTTTTTTTTTTTTGCTTCACAGAGAGCAGAAAGAACAAATAACCTTTTATTTATTTTCTCATCATTACAAAAAAATCAGTACAGATTCTCGCTCCTACACAACGACCAGCTGATTTATGGATGACTGACAGGCTACTTTTACAGATAACCAGCTGTACAATACACATTTGTAAAAAACAAAACAAAAAAAAAAACCTCAGAAAAAAAACAGAGCTGTGACTAAAAGATTTCACCAATATCTTCATAATGTCCAAATGGGAAAAGCCTTGTGCCATTTTTAATACATGAATAAAGTTTCATCAATAACAAATAATCAGTACAACGTTGTAAAAAGCTTTCAGGGGATGTAGTGTGGACAATGATTACTAATAAATCTAAATCAACTAAATCACAGACAAGGACAGAAAAGCTGCCAAAAGATCCCCAGAAACATAATTTATTTTAAAGATAGATTTATACTATTGTGTGTTACAGAAACAAGGAGTGGGGTACAAGTTGCCTAATTTAACCAAACACTGGATTACTCAAGAGAAATTGTTGTCTCTTCCGACATTTGTCAATACTTTAGCAACTAGCTAAACCTTCTTATTAAAAAAAAAATCTAATTTGCAGACATAATTTAAAATAAATCAAAACTGTGCTCGTCCACGTCATTGCTTCTCTGTATAAACCCCCCACACAGACTTTGTAAATCAGAGATGGGAGTCATCAGAGCCGGAAAAAAAGTTTTAAAACTGGGTTTTATTATCGCCTAGAAGTGTAGATTTAAATTTACGACGAAATAAAGCGAGACAGATAAAGTTTCACGGTTAGGGTTAGAAAGTTCCTGTAAATGAAAATACATTCTTAAGTCATGTGGTACACTAGAATTACCTTAATAAATCTGATTTTCTTTTTTGCCCATTTCTTAGAGCTTTTTAAATGCAGCTTTGTGGTGCTTTTGTATTTTAGTATCAGGAGTATAAATACTGACTGGGATGAATTGATCTTTAAAGATCAAATGGAATGCATAGAATGCTTAAGTATCAATCTGCTACATCCATATCCTCCAGAACCGAGAATAATACAGTATCAGATATGGCTCCGATACTGAGCCATACACAGCAGCTGGATCAAGTATCGAAGATGATGACATCCTGTTATCAATTGCGGATTTTTAATTTCAATTTTTAAACATATTTATCTATCAGGTATTAATAATATTAAAGGAGTACTGTATTGTGAATGACTCACTTGCATAAGAAAGCATACAGGTTATTCATAATCCACTGGCACTGGATCAGCACACAATGTTAAATTAATACATTGCCCACTTCAAATTGATCTTGATTTTCAGAATTTAAAAAAAAAAAAATTGCCAAATAATGCAACTACAGCGGCAAAAGCACTAATCATAGCATTGCCAACAGCGGAAGCTAACAGTCAAAGGGCCTAATCAATCAGCAGCAGACATAAAAGGAGAACACTCTGAGGAACAGAGTGTACCTCAAATTATGTCATGATAATGTCGTCATATGACTGCAGAAGAACCTCCATTCTCTGACAGCTATAATGCTGGATGAGGGAAAATTGCATATCACCCAGGATGGATAATTAGCTTAATTTATGGATTGCATTAAGGATGAAACCCAAACCTAGAATTACTGTCTTGAAATGTTGTTCGGTGTGCAAAGCCTGAGTCACACTGAACAGATCATGCCATTTCTGAGTGACAGCTTTATTTCAAATAAATAAGTAAATGTTATTTTAAAAAGAGTAAAGAGCATTCTTAGGTCAGGTAGAGCAGTACTTTCAATATTAGGTCATTACATTAAAAAAAAAAAAAAGCACGGCATAGCAAGGAATGAGAAAGGATATTTTTGTCATTCTTGAGTGACAGCAACAGTCTTGGTTCAAAGGGTTCAAACATCAACATATTATATTACTGGTGGTATAAGTGAATCATTATACTAACCCTGAGTGGTAAGCTAAACAATGCTATGATGGAGAAAACTGGATTCCAACAGAAGGGAAAATTATGACATTTGACCTACATCAGCACACGTGTCAGATAAACTATGTGAGAAGACAGAAAGATAATGCAGATTGCTTAATGGAAAGGTTATATTACACAGTAATACAATATGTTGCAATCACTCATATATATGTATAGTAAGGAAATCTATGAATAAAACAGCTCGTTTGTGATGAAACTATATGACTTATGATCCTCTGGATGGTGGAGGGTGACACTGCAGGCTGCAGCAAACCTGGGGCGTTTTAATTGGATAAGGAGTGATCCCTTCAACTAGATCCTAACAGGTGCTCAGACACATCAGCCTGAAAACTGTATTGCAATGTCAGAGTGCAAAGCTACAACAGTGCGTGCGTCGAGGTCAATCAAGCGGCGTTTATATGGTATATGTAACAAAGACAGGACGTTTACTGTTAATATTAGCTTGACAGAAGCTGCACTAAAGGTTCCGTTTAAAATGTCCGTGCCAGTCACGAAGTGGGTACTTCGGTTGTTGTAACTGAACAAAGTGGCGGGTGGTTACGGTGACATTGACTTGATAAGATAGGGACGGTGCAGAAGGGCGCTTCTGGGGCTGCACGTTGGGGTCTGAGGCACCAACGACACGCATCTGCCGTTACGTTAGATCAGATATGTTCATTTGTCCCTGGTACGCTAAGTTTTGCAGACGTTAATATACATCTGCCAGCGAAGAGAGGCGTTGTTGAGCAGTATTCTTAAATTCTGCATTTTTATTTTATTTTTTTTAATTTATTTTTTGCTCCCACCTTTAGGTTAAACGTGCATGTCGGCGCTCGCTGAATTTACGACGTGAGCAGCCGCAGCGTGTGGAGCAGAAAGCTAGGAACAGCTAATAACGACGTAGCCCTCATCTTGGTGCCTGTCATAGATAATCCGGGTGCCCTTAAACATACCGAACTGATCGCGAAACACACCGCGAAGGAGCGGTGGACGTTACACTGGAGGTTTCGCGTAGCGGCAGAGATGTCCACATTTTAAGCGGCTGGCACGCTTTCACTGACAGTCTGCGGGCAACAAACCCCAAAGTGTTAACGTCAATCTGCTGCCTACTGGATACTGTAGGGTGCAGGATTCAGCGTTGGAAAATAGTGTTAAAAACTGGGGTACAATGTTAGCCAACTAGCACTCATGCGTTAGCTTAATTGTTTTAAAATGATGGTGGAAAAAGGCACAATGCAACTTCCATCAGACTAACAAGTCAGTGAAACTTCGCCCGAAGACAACTCTGATGTCTGTGTAAATGAAGCACAAGCACGGAAATTTTGGCACCATCCCGGTTGATTTAACCACCTGGGTTGGAAAACGAGACGCCCAATGTCAGTCTGTATCCAAGATATTACGTTAGCTAACGACGTTAGCTTGATATAAAGCTAACTACCAAAGGCAGCTTCCCACCGGTGGCTGGCTCGGGTCGATCCTTGCACAAAAAAATCAATAATGCACAATTCAGGTTGTCTTGTGCAACATGAGAACGCACTAAGAATCAAGCGTACCCGTGTGACACTCTATCGCTGTAAAAATTAGAAATACAAGCGAAAATACTTACTCCGTTGTCTGAAGAGCACCCCAGAACCCTTTCTCTCCTGAACTCCCCCTCAGTCTCACCGAAGACTGGACTCTCTCCCCTGATCTGAAGTGAAGTCCCGCCCACTGCGCTGTCACAGCCACAACCAACGACTGCGTCCGCGGCTGTCAAGATCGTACCTGTCCTGTCCGGACGTGTTCAAAATTCGAATCCACGTCAATTTACAACAGTATAAAATTGCGCTGAACTGTTTTAACTCATAAACTTATACGCCTCACTGGATACGTATAAGTTAATTAACATAGCAAGTGGTTAAATTGTGATTATTTTTCATACATCGAGTGAATTTTCAGAAACCGATAAAGGAAACGCATTTTCTCACGATTACATATATTTAAAGAAAAATATCTGAAGCATGTTGATCTCAATAAAAACTATTGGATATAGAAGTCCAAATTCGATTGGATTCTCCAGTCCAGCTTGTGTGACGCAGCTTCTGGTGAAAGCGGAAGTGAGTGGATATGAATCATCTCGCCTCGCCGTGTGTCGTTCTGTCACAACACCAACGGGGACATGTGATGCGCGTCAAAAGAAGGATGGGTAAAGAGGGCTAGTGTGGATTCCCATTGGTTTAGCCTGCATATCAGTCGCCTATGGAAACGGTTACGTCATGATCCCCTCGTACTCACTCTTTGCTCCCGTGCAGCTTTATAATAACACGATTATTCAACACCCCCTACACACTCCCCCCTTTTAAATGATGCAGTCCTTCTAAAGTGGCCTGATATTCGGTGCCACGTCTTTTTTTTTCTTTTTCTTTTTGCATTCTGCCTTCCTAAGCTCCACCACAGCCACACTGGCTCTTCCCCAGGCACCTAATTAAACCTGACGTCATTCTTTCCATGACGTCGTGCTTTTTTAACCTTTTCTATTACTTAAATGCCCATATTCTTTACATTTCATTTGTACTGTTGTGGAGTCACATGCTCAACAATCTCCTTCCTATTTTGGGGGGCCCCTGGAGCTACAATGCAATGAACTGCAGTGAAAATAGACGCCAGTGTTTGAACCAAAATTCCTTTGGACCTGCAGTGAAAAAAACAACAACCGCAGACTACAGTTCACAGTGACAGTGCTGCAGCTATTCACAATTGAGTACGTTGACGCGCCACTGCAGCAGCACAATTCAGAATGCAAAAGGTCAATAGGTGGTTTTGTCATGTGACTTTCAACATGGTGGCGTTTGGTAGATGATGAACAGAAAAACTAGTTTGGGTCAAACCTCAGAGTAATATGCTTGCTGTCTTGTCTTAATGGGGTTTATCATTAACGTGACCAGCTTAAGTGCAAAGAGGCGTCATCACTTTGATGAATGCTGTTTACACATTTGTAAACAGGAAAACGCTCAATCTATTTACGTCTGTGTGCAGTTTAGAAGTTGCAAAATGCTGTTTTGCGACTTGGCGTGTCAGATCTGCATCAATAAATCATTAAGAAAGACAGAGCAGAAGCTGGAAAAAAGTTTACGTGAGTCGGCTTGCGCAATCATTTGTTCTTTGTAGTTTGAAGGAAATTGGTGAGTCAATTTAATCAATCTAGCAATCTGCCGCTGTAAATTGTTGATCTATGGCTGTGGCAAAAAGCAGTATTTCATAACATGTTTTTTATTTTTCCATCCAACAGCAAAGAGCACCAGGAGTGATGCAAATGCCTCCAAAGATTGTAATGCAAACACAGAAGTTTGTTTTTTTCTTAAGCTTTTACCACAGATCAAAGTTCTTTCTTTTTCTTCATGTTTTTACCTATTTATTCACTTCACTGTCATTTTGGCGGCTGCCTAATTTTTGCCTGAAGAGCTTTTAATTTGCAGATATCCAACTGATTTGACCGCAGCGCCGGCAATTAATTTCTCTGCCTTGCTCCATCAGTAATTTACAGATCGACCTGATCGTCAGACCTTTTGCTATGCTTGCTTTGGAACTCTGACATTCCATGGGAGCGTTTCTCTACCTGCTACCCACTGATGCTCTTCTAACCCTCATCTGAATATCAAGGCCAGCAAATCTGAATTCTGCCTTTTGTTCTAAAGGACCTGTTTGTTGTGATGAAGCCATTTTAATTCACTGAAACACCCTGGGACCAGAGAAATGAGCAACTCCAGTCTCCAGAGTTTCTCATTGAGACAGTAAATTATTTACTTGTGGAAATTTTCATCCAAGGAAAGAAAACATAACACAAACTTTTTTTTTTTTTTTTTTTTTTAATTGAAGGAACCAAAAATTTTCCCCACAGCTGTTGTCTGAATCTCGCTGTTGACTCAGTTTCTCGGTGGAAATTTGCCATATGCTCCGGAGCATCCTGTGAACTACAGTAAATGTCAAGTGTCGTTAGCCTTTGTGCATTCTAATGTGCTGTTCACGCTATCTGAGTAAGCATTAACAACGAGGCATGCCAAAATTCTCCCAAAAGGGGATGTTGCCTTCAGGTGACAAACACACTCTCCAAACAGAAATGCATTATTAATCTATGCTGAACAACAGCACCTTGGTGGAGAGGATAAAAAGTTTGATGCAAGTGTTTGGGAAGAAATTAGATAACCGCGGTCGCGTGTGCTGGGTGTGTGTTAATCTCAACATAGAACTTTAATTACTAGGAAAACAGCTCTACACACCATGAGACAAGATAGCTTGACAGATAATTGCAGGTTTAGGCAAAGAGCGTCATGCAACTGGCACCGCCAATGTCTGCAGCTCCAGCCGAACGACTGGCTTAGTTTTGGACTTTTGGCATCTTATCTCATTTATAACTGTCTCCTGTGAGCTGATAAGGCCATTTGCACAATTTGCTGCAAAAGGGAAAAGCAGAAAAAAGGGAATGGGAACAATAACCCATAAGCCGCGATGACACCATTGCTTATTTCCTAAACAAAAAACATTTAACAAATTGGAGCTCATGTGCCTCTCAGGTCAAGGCAAGCGGAAAATGTGGACGTGAAGATGTCTCATTCGTCAGCTTGCAAAACCAGGCTGCTATCAGCGAGGACGTGCTGTATGAATATTGCTTCCTTTGGTCAAATGATCTTTCTGCAACCATGTTTTTTTTTCTCGAACGGACGCTGTTGGATTTTCCACTGGCTCAGCACGTTGGCTAAGAGACGCAGAGGGGTGGGGGCAGCTTCCCTCTTTTGAAGAGGAAGAGAGAAAACAGTGTTGAATTCTTTAGAGGAAGACGACTGATGGGTGCTGTGGGTGTATTTTTCTGCATGGAAATTAACCGTGGACCTGTTGTTTTTCCACATATTTGGCCCTACAGAGAAGAAGGCTGCATGCATATCTGACTGCGCAGACCTATTATTTCGGCAGATTAGTAAATATATCTATCAGACAAAGTTTACATTAAGGATGGTTAATGCACATAATAACAAACCTTTCCTATCAAACACATCATTAGCCTGTCACAATTACTGTAATCACCTTTTTCCTGACGTCCACGAGTGTCCAAACACCGGTTTATGTCTTTTAGAGGAATCCCCAAAGACATGATTAGCATCCGCACACTGCTGACTGACTAAAGTAAGATGACACACAGGCGCATGAATAATACCGATGGTGCAAGTAAACATCTTTGAGCTCAAGTGAGACCTTGTCAAACACACAAAGATCCCTTAGGATGGTTAGCAGAGGCAGCAGTGGCGGAGGTGAGGTGGGGGCTACTGTAACTGAGCAGCTCCTCTAAGGTGCATGTTTGTGTTTCCAACTACTGCTGGAATTTACTGCAGGCACTTCCAAGGGCAGCCACAGAGAGGTGAATGACCTGCAGGATAAAGGCCATAGTTGTTAGGAAACGGAGTGGTGGAGAGAAAGACAGAATCAGCAAGAGAAGAGATAGAAAGGGGACGGACAGGGGTTGTTAACAGCCAACCAATTATTGTAGCAAAAGCTAGAAATGGAGATGGTGGAACAGAAACAGTTTGTGTGCGGCTAGGGTGTGTGTTTGTGTGCAGGGGAAGGAGACAGTGGTCTTACTCAGCCCTGAGCAAGCAGCATCGAGATTATCTCAGTTTCCACTGGCAAACAATAATTCACCTCAAGTGCGCAATGAGGCGAGACTTGGGACGCGGACCCACCCAGCCCAAAATGAGGGTGTGTGAGCGAAGAGATGGTGTATAGTTATAGTGTGCTCACAACATTAAAACGCGTGTGTAAGCGTGTCACGCAAGAGCCATAGAAGGGTGTTAGCGGGATCGGGGAAGCAGTGCCACTGCCCTCCAGGACATGTTTTCCATGGTCTGTTTTCCATCCATATCTTCACTATTTACATTTGGCTCGACCCGCAGCTGAGCTGGAAAGTGTATTTCATTCAGGCCAGTGAACATCTACATGTCATAAAATGTAGGGCATATAAATAGTCTTGATTCAATTACAGCCAAGGCAGAGAAACCACCTGAGATTCCACATTTAGCCTCAGTGTGCAGCACTCATGGAAAATGTGCCATTAGAGTCCAACAGGAATGAATGTGCAAACCAAACATGGGAGGCAAAAATACTGTGGAATCAGATGAGCTTTGGCTGAAAACAAGTTTCCCATATATATACTGTATATACCTTATATATATATATATATATATATATATATATATATAT